>VXBB01021703.1:93156-120895 GCA_013399915.1 Illadopsis cleaveri | reverse complement strand
TCTAAATGGGACGGGATCCGCCCGGGGTCAGCGGAGCCCGTAGCAACATTCTTGGAAATCAACGTGGCGTGCCACGCGTTTTCTTTCCTGACCCGAAACAGTATCAGTGTTCTCTCACTCGCTTCCGAGCTGCTCCTCTCGCTCCTGTGAGTAAACAAGAGACCGCACTGTGGGTTCAGGCTCTGCGCTTCGCACTCTAATTTAGGCTGGCTTAATTTAGAATAAACATTTCTTTGTGACTTAATGCCTCATTACGCACTTATCCTCGATTTTCTAAAATAGCCAGTCTGTGGTGGTTAAATCTGGAGACGTCGCTGTATCCCTCAGTACTGACAGCGGAGCCTGTGACAGCGGACCGGGGACTCGGGGACTGCAGTGGTCTCCTGTCACTGGAGCACTGACCAAGGGCTCTGTGCAGTGTTCTGAAGTAATAAGCAAAAAAAATTCGTTCTGCTTGATCCAAAGATAACAGTAACTCATTACGTATTGACTGGATGGGAAAGGCTCTGGGGACGAGGTCTCTTTTGGTCATTTTGGGAATATCTGAATCTGTTGTAGTGGAATGGCAGGTGAATGATGCCTCTGCATCACAAATGCATTTGTGAATTGCATTTATAACCCAGTTAAACTGCTCAATTCGCCTGTGTTATTTATTCAATTTACTTTATGCACAAACCTGGCTTTCTTTCCTTAGCAATTTACCTGTATGGGATAATTTTCTGAGCATTCTCTTTATAGAAACATACTCAACTAAGTTGAGTTGGGGGGTGTATGTTCTTGGTGAAGCCCTATGTCTGCCATGCTCTGCAGTATAGGACTGATTTCAGAGAAAAAACAGTTCCAGTTCTCTGTAGTAGAAAAGAGAATTAAAACTTATCACAGTGTGTCTAACACTATGCTTATGAGACTGAGTCAGCTAGAAAGGAATTTTTATTTCCTGAATGTAAGCTGTCTATATTCACATTAAAATTTTCAGGAGGGTGAAGTACCATACCTTAAGCATGCATCTGAAATCTGACAAGCAGAGGCAAGGCAATTGTCTTGCTATTTAATTATTAGTTTTCTACTGGCAATTTACAGGTTACTCCCATTTGCTGTGTAGGACTGTGAAATGGTAGCCCAAATTTTAACTGAACTTCAACTCCTTGATGAACTGTGGTTCTTTGAAAGTATTTCAAATAGCTGACTGTTACAATCTAAATACAGACTTTGTCTACTGTTCAGTTGATTTGACTGTTTAGTGGTCATAGTGTTAATTTTTTTTACCACAGAATGGTCCATTTCTGATTGGCAGAATGTGTAGGAAAATATCTCAAAGTTAAGAATGTAATTCATTTATACAATAACTGTAAATAATGATTCCTATAAATGCAAATACTTTCTCAGGCCTGTATCTGAGTGTATTTTAGCCTGTGACTCAGGAATACTGAACTGCACTGTGGAGGTTTGGTGCATAGTAAAGAAGATCTAATTATTTATTAAGTGAATAGATTGAAACGAACCTTCTCATGAGGCTGTTTCTGCTAAGAGTTGGTTACTCAGCATTCATCTAGCTGCAAAGACAGAAGTACTTGAGGGTAGAAAAACAGAATTTTTAACATTTTTTGAAAGCATTTGGAGTTCCAGAAAGCATATTAACAGCACTTAAGTTTTTAAAGTCCAGTACTTGGAAATCTGAAATACTTAAATATGAAAAGGGGTGGCTCTATCTCAGGTACTTATGTTAAATAGAAAGTCAGAGGAGAAAAAGGAAATTACATCACATTGTCAAATAAGGAACAGCTAGCTGGAGTGGATGACTTGTAGTGCAAAAATGTGCCCCTCCTCCTGTGAATTGCTTCTGAGATTTGTTAAAGATAATGTGGTGGCAAGGTGAGCAAAAATAGGTTGTGGATTTAAGGTAGACACATTTCTTCCCCTCCCAGAAGGGGTAAGTAAAGTAGGTCTTATTTTTTTCCTTCCCCTCTTTCCCATTTCTTACAAGAAATATATAAGCTCCTTGTCAAGAGTGCTGCCTTTATAAAACCTGTAGAAGGTTTGTCCAGGCATTCAGAAATCTGTACAGCGAGTTGCTGTGTTCCATACCCTTTAAGTGAAACATTCTAGAGCATGCTTTGGTCTGCTGTGCATACCAGAAAGGTTTTCTTTGTTAGGAACTTAACTTGCCTCAAATATTTGGTTGCACTGGGGCTGGGAGAACAGGGAACAGGGTAATAAGATTCTGTGTGTGATTAGTGATAGGCAATAGCTTGAGCTAAAATATATGCAAGTGCTTCTTAGTTTCTAAACAGAGGATTACTGTTGTTGTAACACAAGTATTTATTAATATGTATCTGTCTGAAAACTATATATTTGGGATATTTGCTGTAATTCAGCTTACCACAAAAATCTTTCCACTATGTGGAAAGTTCTCACTGTGTAGATAGCTGCTGTTTATGGATACATTTGACTATTTCAGCTTACACACAGCCACCTTGTTGAAGTCTGAAGGTATATTTGGCTTAGTAAAAAAAAATTTTAAAACATCAATCTCCTCTCCAACACTTGCTGTTATTGATATTTGTTAATACAAGCAGACCTGGATGATTCCAAGTGCCTCTCCTGCACCCTTACCTTGCCTTACAGGGAAGGGTGTCAGTAGCTTCCTAATGCACCAGCAAATCTGCCAATGGTCTGGGCTTGTAAATGTCCTGTGGAAATTACCAGCCATACTTTTAGTTTGTACTCCATTTCTTTCGAATAACACAAATTATAACATCTTCATCATCTTCAAAAGGGCCTCGATCTTCCTAAATGCCACAAACTGGGCATAAGTAGGTCAGACAAGCAGAGTAACTGAATGAAAGCCCATTCTGTGCAAATGAGCAGCACACAAATGTGATTCATTACTGCACAGTGTCCATTTTCTTCAGCAAATATAGTTTGACGTTATTTATGGCTAAGTTTAGATCCTTTACTTTTAAAGAGGCAGAATTGGGACAGCAGTTAACAATGAAAACTGTTGATGTTTATATATCTGCATGGCTGACTTTTGTAAATTTTATTTTTTTAAACCAATTACTAGAATATAATATGTACTACTCAGCTTTAGTAAGAGCATGCTGTCTAAAACACAAACTTTGTATTCAGTTACTCTTCTCATGTCTCCCTCTTAAGATACAGACTTCAAACAAGCTTATGAATGAAATTCAAGCACCATTTCTCTAGACTCCACTGAAAAAGTAACCTGGTGGTTTAGTGAAAGCACTGCCTCTCTTGATATCCTAGCTTAAGGCACAGAGGACAGTTTCATAACTCTAGGAAATGTCAAGGCAGATCACCTGTGAATTTGCAAAGAGGTCATTGATGAATGAAGCAAGTTTTATGGCCATATAAATTGTGCTTTATTTAAAAAAAAAACTGATTGAAACAAGTGAAAATTACCTTTTCCTAGAGTATGTAAATATTTGAGTCTGTTTCAGATGTTGAGCTTAGCATTCCAGAGAGATTTCAGAGGGGTGATTGTGCAACTATCAGTCTTGAGAGCTGAGATTTAGACAGCATTCAGAGAGCTGACACAGTAATTACTAGTAGTGGTTTGTGCGTGGGATTTGGTGGAGGTTGGGCTCCTTAACAAGCCCTGCAAGGGCTGTGTGTTATCACAGCCAGCACGTTACATGTGCTCTCAAACTACAGCACTTGTTCCCCCTCCTCTCATTTCTTATAATCGATGTCTCATGGTCCTGTCAGGTCTTGTACACACACTGAGGTGGAGTACAATCATTTGACAACTAATCAGTGTTCTGTGCCAGTGCTTTTTTAACTTGTGACTTGCATTTGACTTCAGAAATATTGAAATGGATAGCAGGCATTAATATGAAGCTCTCTTAAATAATTTTCTTTCTTTTGTAGATTTGTTGCTAATAGGATGGGATTTGTGGGGCACAAAAAAATCACTGTTTAATACAGTGTGAGCTGATAAGATGGATGTTTTATTTGGAAATTATGTTGATATGAAGTAATTTTGGAATTGGTGCTATATGTGTACTGTGCTGCTTAAAGTCATTTTGACAAATGGGTATCTCCAGTTTTCTGCTCCCCTGAAGACAGTGGTGCTGCTTGCACTTACAGGACTATGTTATTGCTTCTTGAGGCTCTGTGTTTTTATTTAGTTTTGCTGTGAAGTATCTGCAGTTGCTGTTACTGGGAAGGGTCCAACTGAACTGTGTTATGCAAAAATTTCCAGGGTTAAGCTCGCTTTTTAAGGAGGCTGTGTGAAGAGATATGGTCTTTACTAAAATCAGGAGGGCTGAATGAAGTAGGACTGTTCTACAATACATAGAACACTGGTTTGGCCCTTGTTCACTTCTATTAAAATCTCCTGTCTAGCGTTATTCTGAAATCCCTGCCTAAAATATATTGGGCAGTGAGTAAAACAGTCCCACTTCTGTTGACAGAGTCAGTCATGACTGAGAAAACCATCACAACTCCTAAAGAGAATGGGATTAGGTCTCACACATCATAAACTTACATCCAGTCAGAAGCTGCTGTTTTCTTAAGATGGTCAGTACTGGACACAATTCAAAATTGAAAGAGTGCAGCAGAGTTGTTCTTTCTCAGACAATTATTTATAAATTGCAAATAGTGATGCTGCATTGCAAACTAATCCTCAGGCACCTGGTTTACAGCCCTGCTTAGGAGTCTGCCTATCCCTCATGCTGCAGACAAGTATAATGGATCTTTCCTCCTAAAGGAAGGTTACACATCTGCACAGAATGCCTGGGTTTGGGCAGATTTACCATAGGCATAAACTGCTTTCTGTGTCTGTACTGCATTTTCTTGCAGTACCACACTGTGAAGGGATTTTCTTGCCATGTTTGCTGAGCCCTGATATAACCAGCCCTCAGTTGTTGGTTGACTTTTTTTCGATGGAATTCTTTTGGTCGAGGGATATGGACAAATTCACATTAATATTATATGCTCATAGTATTGATTCTCAAGAGAGATGCAGATTAAACTGTTTTGCATGGGGTTTGGTTTGGTTTGGTAGGGGGTTTTTTTTGTATGTTTTTTTAAACAGACCATATTGCACTTGCTGAATGTAGGATATTTGTGTAGACGAAGCAGAGACCCAGAGAACATCTTTTTTATAGTCTTGGACTTAATTTCTCCTGTATTCAGAATGCTGACTAATTTTACATTGCCCCTTCCCCTCCCTGATGAATTTCCTAAACAAAATCCTGTGAGTCAATTTGTTCTGTAGATTGTGATTACTTATTCAATATAAAGCAATTGCCAACATGTTTTTTCTGCCATAAATGGGCCAGATAAAGCATTCTTCACACATTCAAAATAGATTCGAATGCAGAAGGGCAGTTTCAGCTGAGATTATTTCAAATCACTAGATTTTCAATTTGTTTGAAGTAGCTAGAAGACTTGAGGCTGTTTTAAACGATCTTAATGTTTAAGTTAGTTAAAAATAGTTACTGTTTCATGTAAAAGAAGTTTTAGAATTCTAATTCAAGTAGTCAATAATTCTGTTTATTGGCCCAAAGACTATGGATGATAATACTTAACAGCAGACTAGGCTATTACATGTTGGCTACACTGAAGAATCTTTAGCAGAAAGAAACTAAAATTTTTAGCAGAAAGATACAACTGAAGACAGCTACTGGAACATTAGATTGTTCTGGAAAACTTTTTGAAAGATTTTTTTTTGCATGAGTAACTAGTAGTTTATGTTCAAGAACTGAAGTTGTGGGATCCACAACTGCCATATATCAATTCCTTAACATTTTTTTCCTTTTTTTCTGTGCAGTGTAGTTCTTCAAGAGAACTTACCTGTTCTGTGCTTTAATTTTGCGATCGGACTGAAAACAATAAATTTGGTTAAGTTGGTTCCAGTTGGCGAGTGTTAGGACAGGAGGCCTTTCTACAGAGCTATTTAATTCCTTGAATACTGAAATTTCAGATGAGACATGGAACATCAGGATTGCATTTCTGATATTTATGTCCTCTCTCTTGAAGGGAATGAAAACTGTAGGAAACCTGCCAAGTCCTGAATATCAAAGGTTGTGAGACATCCTCAGAGAACACTGGACCATGTCAACTGCAGGAGTTGCTGCTCAGGAGATGAGAGTCCCCTTAAAAACCGGATTTCTTCACACCAGTCAAGGCATGGGCAGTCTGAAAACCTGCTGGAGTACCCACAGTGGATTTGAAAAGTGAGTGAGGCTAAAATTTATCTACTGCATCTTCAAGTCTATGAAATGAGTGTTATAAATACTTGTGCCAGCACACACCTATGGTTCATTTACAGCGAAGACTTTTTTCTTTTTTTTTTTTTAGTACTTTCTTTAATGTGGACCCTATAGCCGTGACATATAATTTAAACCCATCAAGTGAGCAGCATTTGCCATCCCTTGGTAAGTACCGAGTGTGACACGGCCGTGGCGGGCAGTGCCGGGGGTTTGTCTCGGGAAAAGCCCCGCGGGCCTCGCCCGCTCCCGGCCGGGCTGCGCTGCCCCCTGCCGGCAGCCCAGGGAACTGCGCCCATTTAGCTTCAACCGACAAAACCACTTTGAAATAACGAGATCGAGTTGAACAAAAACACACACACTCACTCCCCTCCCGTTCGCCTCGTACGTAGGAGGCCTCTGAGCTGCCATTACACTTATGACAGAAAAAATATTTGGTAAAAAAAGCACTTGTTCTGTTGTAGTCTTGTGCTGGCATCTTTGTAGTTCTCTTGCTTATGCTTGTGGTCTCTTGAACGACCTCATTTAAATGGAGCACTGGTCTAAAACAATAAGATAATCAGCTACTATTGTAACTAAATGCATAAATCCACGACCAGATGAGAACTGTAATACCTTCATTTCACTACATGGAGACTTTAAACAGACATTACTTACCGTTGAATTAGAACAAATTAAATATGAGTGGCAGAGTCATGTGCTGGAGTGTTACTTAGAAAAGTGTCTCTAAGAATTTCTCACCTTTTTAGGGCACTCTTCCAACCAGGCTTCCATGAATGACCACATTGCTGGAAGTTGCATCCAAGTCCCATCTCAGAAATCCAGTCCACCTCCTGTAAGTCCCAAAAATGAACAGCCAATTCCAAGGTACGACGACCACCTCGTTCCTGGCTTTGGTAAACTGTCGTTAACCATGGGCTGTGTTTCTGAAGAAACACCTCCTCACATGCCAATAAAAAATGGACCAATTCAGTTTCTGTCTGCATCTTCTAATGATCGCAGCTGCAGGCCACTACCCCCTCTGCCTATATCTGAAGACTTTATTCCAGATGAGGTTGACAAAGAGGTAGAATTCCTGACTAGCTCAGATACTGACTTTTTGTTAGAAGATTACGAACTTCCTTCTTTTAAATCCAGTGCTCCGAGCCGTCGGAGCTTTAGGGGCTGTGGACAGATCAACTATGCGTATTTCGATGCTCCAACAGGACCAAAAGCAGAAGATGCCAACCCCACACAAAGCCTAAATGTGTACATATCCAGTATTTGTCCTCCCCCACAGCAGCTGCACCGACGCCTGCGAAGGTCCCACTCCGGACCAGCTGGATCTCTCAATAAACCCATAGTGAGATTAACTGGACACTTAAACAGGTCATCTCCAACTTCTGATGAGGATAAACCAGAGATTCCACCAAGGGTTCCCATTCCCCCGAGGGCTCTCAAACCAGACTACAGAAGATGGTCAGCAGAAGTGGCTTCCAGTGCATACAGTGATGAAGACAGGCCTCCCAAAGTGCCCCCCAGAGAACCTTTGTCACGCAGCAATTCCCGCACCCCCAGTCCCAAGAGCCTTCCATCATACCTCAATGGGGTCATGCCCCCCACCCAGAGCTTTGCACCTGATCCTAAGTATGTCAGCAGCAAAGCTCTACAAAGACAAAATAGTGAAGGATCTGCCAACAGGGTCCCTTGCATTCTTCCAATTATTGAAAATGGTAAGAAGGCCAGTTCAACACACTACTATCTGCTACCAGAGAGACCTCCGTATTTGGACAAATTTGACAAATTCTTCAGAGAAGCAGAGGAGAGGAGCTCTAACACTGAGGTTCAGTCGTGGTCTGGTGACTGCACAGCCACCTCAGCCCCAATAAAACTGGACTCAAAACCCAGAATGGACATAGGTGGTCCCCTGAAACGAAAACACCTGTCCTATGTGGTTTCCCCTTAGTGTCTGGGAGCACAGTCTCAGCTCAGTTGTTTGGGATGGAGCTGAACTTTATCATGTTACAAAGTTCTTATGGTTCACAGATAATGAAGTAGGAGCAGTTTGTCCTCTTGAGAACTGAAAAGTGGATGGTAAAGTCCTCTTATGCTGCATATATTCGATATGTTTCTTAAGACTTTTTTTGTCTTGGTATGTAAGCTGAAAACCTAGAAAGATTCTGCAGAAATGTGGAGGGATAGTAGTCACAGTTGGCCAGTTGTATGCTACCTAGATGAACATGTTTGGTAGTCAACATTATTAAAAAAAATATTTAAAAATTGATCTTTGCTTAAAGCAGATGACAGACCAAGTAATGCAGTACAATTTTTGTATCAGCTATTTTCTCAAAATTTCTTTTACACAGTAATTCTGCTGAGAACAGACTGTCCTCTTTTACTAGGGTATGTCTGATAAGAAGGTAAATGCGAGATCTGATACCCACTTCAAGACCTGGCAGGCATATTGGAAGTGCATTTTGAAAGATTAATCTATCTTATAAATTAATTTGATGCTAATAGAGTTTTAAAGTGAGTTAGGTTTTGTGAATTCAGTTGCTAGACACACTTGGCTCAATTTTGCAGTTTTTCCTAGAAGAGACTTGGACCAGCTATTGCTAAGCCTCTGCTGCTGCTCTTTTCCTGCTGGATCCTAGAAATGTGTGAATGTGTCCTGAGCAGCCACAGGGTTGCTGTTAGGTAGGCAGTAACAACTATGTGCTCACCTAGAGTCTGAAATTATGGCTGTATTAAATACAGAAACACAGCACAAGCTGGTCTTGTGTTCTGGTTTCTGTTCAGTATTTTAGGGGAGGAGGAGGGTATGAGGAAAAAACCATGATTCCATTTATGAACAGTGTCAGTCCCATCTCTTGCTGCTTCAGATGCTGCTTCTTGCTGTTTAATTTTTCCTCACTGTGCCTCAGCCATTCACTGAAGTTCACTGAGGTGCCACCTTAGCAGTTTCTTGTGCTCAGTTTGGTTACATTTATCCTCTTACAGAAAGGCACAAGAGAAAGGGTGCTCATTACCAGGGGTACAGAAGATGAATGTGTTCCTCCCAACAGAAGTAAACAAGGTGTTTACAGTTTAAACTGCTGAATGAGATGTTTGAGCTATTTTAAAGCTTACTTTTTATTTGTTTTAGTACAAACTAAATGAAGGTGAAATACATGCTATAGAAATGCACTGATATTTCTGCATTGTGTACAGTATTGAGTAAAAATAATTCACTTTGTATTTTGAATATTGTCATGTCTTGAGTTTAATAAAGTTATAAAATATTTATGATACATTTTGGTTTTTGCTTTATTGAACATTGAATTCAATTGCATTTTAGTTCTGAACTGGAAAGTTCAAAGTTAGTAATGTTAAATGTGCAACAGATTTTGAATTCAGCTTGCATTTATTTAGAGTTAAGATTTCTGCAGAAGTGTTCAATAACTCACATTGCACACCATTAATTTCCACCCTACTACCTGGTAGCATGCTATCTATAGTTTTATGCTGACCATGAAACACCCTGTAAGATTAAGTTATCTGGCCTAATATTATTAATGGTTTTGTTTTTTTCTAGAGTCACCTATAGCATGTTAGCCACCATCATACAGAAAGGAGAGAGCAGTAGTGTTCCTGTCTTCAATTTCTCACCTGGTAAAAAAAAAAGCATGTTAAGAGGGGAAAGAAATTGTGAATACTTATCACAAAACAAGTGTATTTCACCATAGTATGCAAGCCATGGATGAGGTTACTGAGGATAGAAAGCATCACACAACTTTGATCCTCTCTGTACACAGGCAAATATTTGCCTTGATCTGGCACTTTGGATGTTTCTGTCAGTGGGTTTATTTCAGAATAAAACAGGCTACCATCCTTGGAATTTTACTGGATGTGGAAAATATCAGAGGCAGTTTTTCAGTAATGCCCAATCCCTTGGCTCTTACACCTTGGAGGACTGCTAAGATTCATTTAGGAAGGTGCTTAAACACCTACTGCTGTGCCATAGCCCTAAGAGCCCATGGCAGATCAGCTTCAAAACATAAACAAGTTACCTAATCCTGTGCAAGGCTGTCAGCTCCTGTTCAGCCAACTGAAAGCTCTGCTTTCTCTCCACCCCCTGGATTTTTCTAAGATGAAAAGGTAAAATCTATACTTAAAAACTGCTCATATTTAAGGGGAAGGCTGCAAGTCTAGGACCCCAAAATAAGGTAAACTCTCAGTTACCCCATCACTGCTGCACAGATTGACACTGCCAAGCTGCAGCTCTTCCCTTGTAGACTGTTGGAGCTGGCACAGGCTCAGTAGCTGCCATTCCATTAGAACTCCATCTAAACCCAAATAACTGCCCTACAAATCTCTCCTGGCTTTGGCCTCTGGGTCCCACTCCATTCCTGATACTCCACATTTTTAGCTTAAACATACCTGGTATAAAATAGGGTATTTGTTACAGCACCTCCAGCCCTGTGTTCCAGCACATATTTTCACTTGTTAGCAGTAGAGGTGCCCTAAAGAACAGCTAATGCAGCAGTTCAGTGTTTAAGTAACTTGGCTGTTTTATCTTTAAAGTTCTGTAGTAACGAGGTCTCACTGAGGACTTGGCCCACAATTCAGTGGTTGTTTTTGTGAAGGGGTCCCTGACAAAAGCAGGTGGAAGCCTTGCATATATTCTTATACACCACATTCCTGTGCTTTGGGAAACAATCTGCATGATCCAAAAACTGTATTTCGTTTTCCAAGTGAGTAATTAAGGCTGTAGAGCTGTGGGGGAAGCTTTGCAAGTTCTGGCCAGAAGACATTTCTCTGCTCATCCCCTGGCACATGATAAGACTTGTCAGGACACAACATGCTTTTGCAACAGCCTGATCACATGCTTGAATATTTAGAGTTTGGACTCACTTGGGCAAGGCCTGACAGCTTGCCTCTGAGAGCTAGATTTGACTGGAATAATCACACTTCAAAGCAGTTACAACTTGATAAACTGAGGTTTGGAGAGTCAAGGAATTTGTGTTGAAGCAGGGAGGAAAGGTGTGTGTGTGGAAAGGCAGTGGTGCTCACAGCACCTGATTGAAGAGCAGGTTACACACACTGCTCCCCTGCCCTCAGCTCTCTCCTCCTTGCCTCAGGAGCCCGTTGTGACCACCCAGCCTCGGCAGTGAGGAATCCTTGGTGTCAGGAGGAGCAGCTGTGCTGGGCCAAAGGGGTTGTACCACAGCAAACTCCAGAGGGCTGGACCAGCACAGCCCTACAGTGAACCCAGGATCAGTGAGATGTGTCTGCAGCAAAGCTGCTGAGAATGGGAGGAGGGTGCTGGGTGACCTCTCCCCCAGGCTCAAAACCATTGATAGCACAAGCAAAAGCACACTGAGTAACGACTGACAGCATAAGGCATCTGTCATACTCATCCTGGGCAAGGGTTGGTGTTGCCTGGTGCTGCTTGGCTGCTCTGCTGTTTGCAGAACACCCTTTACTTGGTGAGTTTGACTGGCAAATCAACCCAGAGGAGCTGAGTCTGGCTGGTAACTAAAGGAAAGGATGTTTGCTTCAGTACACCTTTTCCTGAAAAGAAGAGGCTGTGTTAGTACTAGGCAACTTGAAAAACCAATTAGCTTAACTTCACCATATTAAGTTGCTGTTAAAGAGATAAAGTCAGTAAATAACACAGAGCTGTAGCTGATCATCAGCTTCTTTTGCATCACAAGAGATAAACCAGAAAGTAAACCTGATTCGGAAGTATGCTGATTGACGACATAATTAAAATCTGCAGTCATTTAAATGTACTGATTGTTATTGTTCTCATTAAGAGTTTTTCATTCACTCCCAGACTGCAGCAGGCCCAATTACTACCACCCTGAAAGTGCAGAAGAGCACTCGACATCGAATTTGCTCCTGCTGCAGCCTTGGCTTAATTTTTAAACAGTCTGAGTGAAGTGTTAAGTTTGACATGATAAAGGAAAGCATCCTTCTAGTCCAGGACAAAGACACCAGTCTTGCAAGGGCAGTTACTACAGCAGAGTAGTTGCTGATGGTGTTCAAACCAAGTCTTGTCAAGAATTCGGGGTTAAGATGATGGCCAGATCAGTCATGGTGGAATTCTCAGCCTTCAAACGCATGATTACAGACTGTGGGCCTTATAAACACTTCTAATATTATTACAAGATGTATGTTAAATACATACTCTCTGGATTATGTCAAGAAGGAAATTGGAGATGAAGGTAAACCCTCATTTTATCTGCTTGTAGGCACTCTGCAGTTAGGTAACCTATTGATTTTCTTTGGGTGTACTCAATGTTCCTGGGGTAAACTTTTGTTTCTAAAGTAGGCTAATCTTTGCATTTCCTGTCAGCTTGCTTTTCAGAACAGTTTGTATTTATTTAAAACTGAAAACACACAGCAAATGTTCTGTTTCACACAACTTCCTGGCACTGAAAATCTAGCACACAACGTTTAATTATACTTATTAGTATTTGTTAAATAGCACTGCAGAAATTTCTGGCTGCTGAGCTTGTGATTAGCATTTGTAAACTGAAAGAGGTGTTACCCCCACCCATCCTGCATCATAATTCAGGCCTTGCATAATCCCCACCCAAATGCCTATTTTCATCCACAGAGCTCATTAATTTTTCTGAATCATTAAAATGGAAGCCACACCCGTGATTGCTCATAGACTGTTGCTATATTATTTATATATTGGTGTGCACCTTGATCCCAGTTGCGGTTAATTTTGGAAAAGGTGTTAGGTATTCCAAATTTTAAGTGGCATGCCACTGAAACATGGGAACCATGACTGCTATTCATTTCCTTACAAAGTGATTCAGAGGAAGAGATGCTTCTTTCTGAAGATTAAAACTGTCTTCCACAAATCATTAACATGTGAAAGCCACAAAGGAAGAAAAGTGCAAATACACTGCCATGAAACACCAGAAGGAAAACCATGCCAGATTATCCCACCATACCCACTCTGAGACTGCTTAAGGATGCCAATTACTAATCACATTAATCACCTTCACACAGGGGGCCCTCTATGCACAAAGTCTCTGGATCAAGCATGGGGCCTGACACAGAATAGCTTCTCCTGCCCCACCACCTACCCAGGTGACCAAGAGACATGTTCCTGTTACCTATATTTATTTTACCTTTGTTAATGTGTTTATTATTTTCACAACCACTTCAAGGACAGGGTCAGCACTGCTGAGTGCCCTATGGAAGGCAGCTGGAACACACAACTAACCCCATAAACTTGGCAGTGGTGAGGTGTAAGGCTCTCCAGGAACTTGGCAGCTTCAAGGAAGTTCACACAAAGGACCACATCAGCTCATGCCATGTTGAGTCCAGCTGCTTCATGGCAAGGTGCAAGGGAGACACCAGTGAATAGAAGTGGGCCTCTGACAGGTTACTCACTGCCTTGCAATCCCTGTATTGTCATCTACTGGCTGTTAAGCAAGGTCCAGAGGAAAGAACCATATTAGGCTGCACCTGGTGACTTTATTGGTCTCACATAATTTTGATAAGTTATTCAAGGAAAGTCTTCCTCTATCCCAGTTGCAGACCCCAGCACTTAGAGCTTAAGCAATTGGAATTGGGACTGGGCTGCTGTGATGCAGAATCTACACAGCACCAGCACAGCAATAGGCACATGGCAGTGCAGAGGCCTCCAACACAGGGGAGAGATGAGATTACACACCCTGACACATTCTGTTCTCATGGGGTTCAGTTGCTAGTGGGAGGGAGGGTTTGTCTTTTCAGAGTAACTTCTCATCACAGTGAAAAAACCCAATGAACCAATGTAATTGCTCTGTTAAAAGCCATGGGGACAGACAGCCCCGTCTGAGACTTTTAAAAATGGATGCCAGCAAGGCAAGTGTCAGTGAGCTCCTGCCTAACACAGAGGCTGAGGGAAAACTGTCATGGGGCTCTGAAGAAGAAGGGCTAGCCTGAAGGATGAGCTGCTTAGTTCCTGAATTCAAGTTAAATGGTTTAGTGCTAGTTTTTTGTTAAAGGCAGACAGTCTGAACATACATATTGTTAAGGGTGAGGAGACCACGTGAGGACATTTTCTTCTATAGTCAATCACATCATGGCCAGTGCTGGATGCAATACACAATTGTTCCATGGGAACAGCCAAGGCCCCCATCACTCCACAGGGAATATTTCCACTGGAGGAGCAGAGACAGAGACAGCAGGCACGGCCAGCAGTCCAACCTGAGCTGGAGGTGACACAACACAGCACAGGAGAGCTGGAGATTGCTCAGCCTCTGGGGCTGCTGACACCTCACAGGCCATTGCAGGGTGCTCTGGACATGCTGCCTCTCGCAGGCCACACTTCTCCTGTCATCCGAGCTTAATTGGACCAACCTGATCAAAAGCAGTCTCCACGATAAGACAGGAAGCTGCAGCATGCCCTGGGGCAGCATGATGAGTAAGGCAGCTGTTTTACAAGCAGTTCAGCTCACAGTTTAACACCTGAGCTTTATGTTGGGCCAGTCAGTCACCTGCAAAGGAGCAGCCAATGCAACACAATTGCAGAACCCTGGCTTTCTCCAGCAGCACAACAGGAGGCTGGCTGCAGCCCTGGAGGATTTCAGGAGACTGAATATTCCCCTGAGAGGCTTCCTCTGTGGAAGGTCACACACAAGTGGCCAGGACCCAAAGCCAGAGAGGCCAAAGCCTCCAACTCCTCTTCATGACGTATGGAAATGCCTGTGGGGAACAAGAGAGGAAAGGCTTCATCTGTTCTCCTCATTATGGGTGATTGGGACAGAACCATCGCTGGGCACCAGCCAGGGAATGTCACCCTAAGTGCCCTTTCTTTCTTTGTGAAATTATTATTAAAGTTGTTCATGCTCTGTAGTTTTCCAAAGACAAGGGAGATAAAAAAATAATTTGCTGCAGGGGATTTATTGGAAAGTTGCCAGCAAAGCTTGTATCTCTGTGAGCCCATCCAGGAGCTTAGAGCTTCATTATTACTAATTTCCTAGTACAAGCATTCATTTACCTTCTACAGGACTGAAAGGAAGGTAAAATACTCCTTTGCAAAACACTGTGGAAGAACAACTGAGTAATATATCAGATGTGGTCATGAGAAAAGTCAGCACCGATAAATGCATCATCTATTGCCAGTTCTCTGAGAGCACAAGAGTAGATTTCCTGTGAAAAATGCAAATGACTGTACTGTGCCCATCAATGATCAGACTCATCACCACCCAAGGCAGCAGCTTACTTCCTGCCTATCTGCCAGTCACTGTCTTCCCTGGCTGATGACTTCAGTGTGAGAGTGCTTCTTCCACGTCATATATAAAATAATACAGGAGAAAGTAGGAGTCTGAGACTAGAGCTGCACGTATGTGGAAGTAGCAGTGTGTTTCTCAGGAGAACTCATTCAAATTTGAAAATATTTCAATACACCATCAAAACTTAGAAATCAGATAGATTTACACAGAAATGTACCTAATCCTGCTGGGAAACTTCCATTAGCTGTGGAAGACTTTAGGGTTACCAATGTTACACAAGTCTCACTAGACCCAGCTCTGCTGTTTAGAATATGAGTTCCTGCATGAAATCTTCAGACAACTTTCCTTCTTCCTCCCTCTACCATTAGTGGAATGGCCTTGAATTAAATTGTAGAAGTACAGAAGTATCTACATGACTTGGAGGGCCATAAACCCTGTGTAGGGAGGAATTACTTAAGGTTGTACAAAGGGTATAATTAGGAGCTGTTGAATGAAGTAAAGCAAACGAACAAGCCCAAGTATAAAAGCTTCCTCTCAATCTGTGATGCCTTCTAGCACACAGAACAATCTTGTAGAGAGTAGAAAGGCTCCTAGAGCTGCTACAGAGTCTGACGTGACATAGAGCACTGCAACCCCGAACTGCTGCACCCAGGGCAGCCGTCAGTGCACCTCAACATGGAAGAATTGTGTTACCTAAAGCACAGGATTACTGATTTTCCCAAATCTGGACTCGGTTCTGGAGCCTATCATGTGTGTCAGCATTGCTTCCCAAAGTGTGGCCACAAAAATACAAGCCAGAAATGCTGCCTAGTCCCTTAAACAATAATATATTATTATTTACTCCCTATAACAATATAATGTACTCAGGGGACCTGGGTTCAATTCCCTCCATCTGGGCTGCGTGGCTGGGCCTGCTCTGCACACAGAGCTCTGCCAAGTGTCCACAGATGCCCCTGGAGTGAGATCTGCCCTGCAATGCCATGCTGAGTGAAGGAGATGGGCCAGTGTCTGAGGCAGCACCACCACAGGGATTCCCACAACCTGCTCCTTGCCCCTGCCCTTCCCTGGATGCTTCTCAAGAGGTGGCAGGAAGAGGCTGAAGGCCAGATAAATTGTGTCAGCAAGGACAGCCTGTCCCTTTTTGCTGTTCTTCCCAGAAAGCTTTTGATTTCCTGCCAAGTGATAATGCTGCAAGAACTGTGGAATATCCATCCAAGTTCAGAGCCAGGCTGTCAGCTGACAAATCAGGGCAGCAGGGATTTCTTTCCATACCACATGCAAGGCCATTCTAAACATGCTAAAAGATTATCTATAATTTTGGGCAGCAATTTATTAATTCGCCCAGTGTTTTGTTGCTTATTTTTCAAACTTCTACTGTTGCATCCCATGCCCTACTAAAATGGAGTCTCCATAAAACAGCAACACATCCTTTCTTCTGGAGGTAGAGTAGGAGAACATGAATGGATGCAGTGCTAGGGGTTATTTCTGTTGACACCTTCCACTTCTCTGTCACATATTTATCTTTCCAACCAAGTCATGGGTCATCCAGGCTGCTGGAAGACAGGTATTTTTTATCATTTTGGGATTGCTGCTTACGTTTGCATCACGATGCAGCTTTTTGTTGAAAGAACAAACAAAATAATCAGATTAAGTAACCATTCTTTGTTCTAACAGTCACTGTGGGTTTCATACCAAATGGTAAGGATATACATAAATGGCTAGCAAGCTGTCCAAGGCTTGTGATTACTGGATGAAGCAGATTCTCATGTGCTTTTACAGCTTTAAGTACTTGTGTGCAGGCCGGTTTGTATCCGTTATGATTTGGTTCCATCCATTTTAGAATATTTGTAAAATATTTAAATATTTTAATAGTAAATCTTTGTCTCTCTAGAAAAGCATCCTTACTCTGTTGCTGAGAGGGACATATTCCTGAGATAGGATTTGCTCCTGCTCACAGTACAGTGCTGTGCACTTCACTTTCCACTTTTGGAAAGAAACTTGCAAAGAACTGCAACAAAACCAGACTGTTCACTCTCCACGTTTCTTCTGCCTCTTCTTCAGCTAAAAGCTTGTCAGTCTGAATGAAAATATTTCTCATCACTGCAAGAATTCACTGATGGCTCCAGCATCTATGCCCTCTTGTGTACATTTCTGCTCCTAGGCCATATAACACTTCTCAATTTCCTGAGAGAACTCATTCTCAATGGTGCATTCAAGCCCAGAGAACAACCAGAATCAGGAGGAAAAAACCCCACATCATTCTTGAGAGATGATCCCAGGCAGATGATCCAGATCCCAACTGGCTGCTTTCTTCTCAGGAAAACAACCAACCCCCAAACCCTCCAGGTGCCAGGGAACAAAATGCTAATTGTTAGCTGGAGAAGAGTGGATGCACTCCCTTCAGTTTAAGCTGAGCTCAGTGGCAGCAATACCCAATCACCACAGGTTCTCAAACTAAAGCTTGCAAATAATAGAAAGGCACAAAGTTTCTAGTGAACATGAAACAATGAGCAGAAAAGTACAGTACCTCAGTTCATCTTTCAGCAGCAGGTAAAAGGATTTTTTGAAAAGAGACTCTGAAATACGAAATGTGAGTTAGCATTTTACTAACTTTTTTTCCCTTGAATCAGCAAACTCCTTCTTAACACTCACCCTTAAGGGGAAAATTCGCGTACTCTGAGTTCATACACTCACTTACCCTAACTGAAAGACCAAGTTAATGACACAGAAAGAGAACCCAAGTAAACTCATGTTTGCTGGACATCTGCAATGTAAAAGGCTGAGAACAGGGTCAGCTGTATGAAGGTAACTGTGATGCAAGCAGCACCACAGTATTTCATTTACCAAGTCTTCTGCTGAACACGGTGGAAGAATCTGCAAGTTAAGCAGATACATCCATGGGCTCTAGGCTCATTTTTCTGAGTGTTTTTCCTATTACCATTTTAATGGGAGTGGGAAAGCCCAAATATACACACTGAAAACCTCATTTCTGTAAACTGAACTCCCTCAGCCTTGGAGAAAAAAAAAATTATAATCAAATTTATGGCCACTTTGCTAATGCTTTGTATTAAAATATTTCTGCGAGACTAAAAACAATACAAGCATGGAAATACTTTCCTTCTAATGTTACAAAGTAGTGCTGCCACCCAGGAATGGAGAGCTTTTCCTGTATACTGAATCATGCCTATTTACAAACCAAGTAATTATTCCAGATTCTAGGACAAAGACTCTTTCCATCATTTGGTTTACATTTGCATGGCAATACCAGTTAGATGTGCAGATTTACCACACAAACATGTAAAATCTTACACAGATTACAACTTTTGCATATCTTGAGCATATTTCAAAGCTGGAGAAACATATGAAATATTTCCTAAACAAATTAAGAGACAGAGCATAGAGTTGAAGCAGTTCTTCCAGTAGTTATTAACAACACAGACATTTTTTAATTCTAAATTTGCAAAAGTATCCATGTATTTCATTACGAAAATGCAGTAATTGAGAATGAACTTGTTTCCCATTAAAATAAGCAATCATAAAGCCTCCTGTGCAGTCATTTTCTGAAGTTCAGACTGTGCACTTCAGATGTATGCAGAACCAGATCTCCAGATGCTGGGGTAACTGCAGAGTCCAGTGAGGTGCCATCCTTAAGCAGGATTGCTCACAGAGCCAGCTAACACCAGAATGATTTGGTGAAAGAAAGGTAGCAAAGATGGAAATTGATGCCAAGTTCTTAATTCTCATGGGAGTACAGCTCCATTACTTCCTCCAGAGACCTGTCCTGCAACTCCTCTAAACTGACAAAGGCTCACTTCAGCCAGGCTTGTAGCAACTTCCAATTTTTAGTAAGCAGAAACAAGCACTGCTACTTGTGGCATTTTACCAAATCCAAACTTCATGCTTTATGCTGATTATTAGCTGCCCAAATAGCTGTATGGATCTGCAATCATTTAATGCAGAAGACAAATTTCAAGGTATGAACTCTGGGGTGCTGGATGAGGTATGAATATTCACACTTTTAATTTAGTTCCAACACTGTCGGAAAATTAATACTGGTTATTTGCCTTATTTGTACACAAGAAATTAAACACTGTTTTAACCAACTCTAGGTTACAACTTAATAATCCATGTCATGAAATCAGAGAATATCCTGAGTTGGAAGAGACTCATGAAAGTCATCAAAACCAACTCCTGACTGCACATAGGGCAAGCTAAAAGTTAAACCACACAGCCAAGAGAAGTGTTGTGTTCTTGAATGCTGGCAGGCCTAAGGCCATGACCACCTCCCTAGGGAGCTTGTTCCAGTGCTTGGCCACTTTCTCATTTCAGCTCAGACTTCAGAAAAATTGTGTGAGAATCTAAACAGTCATTGCTTTGAATAGAACATTGTGGTAAAAAGCTTTCAGGGGTCTGGGTTGGGAGAAAACACAGAAAGGAACAACACACCAGTAGGGATGCTCCATTTTTATTTACTCAGCAAACGTTTTTCCATGTGATTTTTAAATGCCATCCAAGAACTAACTAGGATTATTAGATGCTGGCTGTTTTTTTTTGTGATGAAGCTTTCTGCTAACAGGATCATTTTCCAGAAACGAAGACCTTTGGTTTGTTAAGGTATCCCAGTTCAGGTAAGCACAGTCACTAATTTCACCCACAATTAAAGTGTATTTACAACAGTGCACACATTACAGTTATTCTACAAAGGATAAGACTCTAAATTTGTCCTAGTCTCTATCCCACACCAGGGTTTCACTCTTTCAGTATTAGAGGTGCCTTCACCTGTTCAGCCACTTCCTTCCCCAGCAGGGTTTCCACAATGGCCAAGCCAAACTCGAAGCTGGTGCCGGGCCCGCGGCTGGTCAGGATGTTCCCGTCCTTCTCCACGCGGCTCTCCGAGTACGAGTAGTGTGCTTGGGGAACACACAACAGCAAAGGCTCAGTGCCCAGCCTGCACAGGGCTGCTCAGCCTGGAGAAAAGGAGGCTCAGGGGTGACCTGAGCACTCTACAACTCCCTGAAAGGTGGTTGTAGTCAGGTGGGGGTTGGTCTCGTTCTCCAGGCAGCACTGACAGAAGGAGAGGACACAGCCTCAAGCTGCATCAAGGGAAATACAGGCTGGATATTAGGAAAAAGTTTCTTACAGAAGGAGTGATAAAGTACTGGAGTGGCCTGCCCAGGGAGATGGTGGAGTCACCATCCCTGGATGTCTTTAAAATAAGCCTGGATGTGGCACTCGGTGCCAGGGTTTAGTTGAGGTGTCAGGGATGGGTTGGAGTCGATCTTGAAGGTCTCTCCCAACCCGGTGATTCTGTGAATTCTGTGAATTCCAGCATCATGCTCACAGCTGCCACAGAGGGCAGAAAGACCTCAGCACTGCCCCCCTGCAGCTCACCCCTGCCTGCTGTCCTCAGGGAGGAACGGGGCCCACAGGGAGCTCACTCCCAAGGTGTGGGAATGCCCCTCTGACTCTAAAAGCTCCTCAAGAAGTGCTCACTGAGCCTGTCAGCTCCCATGAGGTTACTTCTGGAAGTCAGACTGCTTTTGTGGAGCTGTTCACAAATTTCTTTTTTTCCAAATGCACGCAGGAGATATTGGGGGAACCCATCTGCTCACCTCCAGCCTCATTAATGCTCACAGAATGACCTTCCCAGCATTCACCATCACTTCCCTTGGATTGAAAAAGGAAGTATGGAGTCATCAGCTGCCACAGAGCCAAAGCAATACCCACAGGAGAGTGGGAAAGGTTCTCCCCCAGTCTGCTGTTGGGACCACTGAGGCAAAGAACCAAAGGGGCAAGAGATGGCTCAGCTTCAAGAGGATAAGGTGATAAATGCTCCTAACATGACAGCAGCAGCAGAATTCCCCCAAGGATGAGCATGTTAGTACAGCCCTCTGTTTTCTGGTGATACAGACTCAATTCAGTGAGAAAAATAAGATTAAAAAAGCTCTTTTCCTTTCTTTAAATTGTGAATTCAGGTAAAAAAAAAAAAAAAATAAAAAAGAAAACCTGAGAAGGGTTTGGACAGAAACATACCTCCATTCATCATTTTGTCTTTGGCCAAAGGATGTGTTGTGACTTTGCTTCCATACCCTATCCCATGTGCCAGAAGGGCTGTAGGACCTGTAAGAACACAAAGTTGCACCAGTGAGAACACAAAGTTGTACCAGTGAAGAACTGCCTTCTGCTACAAACACTTACAAGAACACATTTGGGCATCAGGACCCCCAGGGGTCAAAGCTCACTGTGCACAGACTACCTTTTATACAAACTGCTGCCAGCTCTGAAGCCAAGAGCTCTCACATGACAGTCCACCCATGACTGGGGTGGGACATNTGCTTCCATACCCTATCCCATGTGCCAGAAGGGCTGTAGGACCTGTAAGAACACAAAGTTGCACCAGTGAGAACACAAAGTTGTACCAGTGAAGAACTGCCTTCTGCTACAAACACTTACAAGAACACATTTGGGCATCAGGACCCCCAGGGGTCAAAGCTCACTGTGCACAGACTACCTTTTATACAAACTGCTGCCAGCTCTGAAGCCAAGAGCTCTCACATGACAGTCCACACTGATGTCCCACCCATGACTGTGCTGCCTTTGAAGGAGTGAGGAACAACCCACTTCCAGACATTTCATTTAAAACTGCTTGACATCAAGAAACAAAAGGTCTGCATTTCATTCTGAACATTAACTACCTACAGTTACTTTACAACCTTGTTAAAGCCTGAATTTAGAGACTTAACAGATAGGATTTAATTTGAGCAAGTCTCTACATGCTGCAGTTGTGTGCCAAGCAGTATTTTGGACAGATCATGGACTAACTGTTCAGTTTTTGGTTTCAAGAGTTTCTCTTTTCTTCTCATACTTCTCCCTTAGCCTGACTTGAGGAAAGAATTTGTGTCAAGAAGTGCTGAGTCATCAGACAGGAAATCCTAATGGGAAGAAAAAAGAAACTGAAGGCAGAATTTGTCTGATATGAGTTTCATTTCTGTTCATTCATTTAATTCTGGATTTAGTACAGGAAATAACCTCTTTTGTGCTCAGCTGGAATGAGCTCTAAGAATCATCCTGCTTACCAGCAAAGGCTGGGCAGGTGTGAATTTGGATTGCTCTGCAAGAGACACAGATAAAGGAGCAGAAGAGAATCATTGCCAAGTTGAGGAACATTCACAGCTCTGTGTGCCTAGTACCTCAATGAGGAAGAAAAGCAGAAACCCCCCCCAGCAATGTACCAAAAAAAACAGTGAAAATCCCCTCCTGGAACACACTCTGACTGCCCTTTATGCATTCATTATTTCTCTCCTCACTCTCAGCTTCAGGTCCCTAGACCAGCCTTCAGTGGCAGTATCGGCAATTTTTCCTTGTTTTTTAAAACACAAATGTTACAAAGTTCATGATTTGGACACCAAGCTGTGCAGATTATGGAAGCAGACAACCCTCTCCTCAAACCAAGTCCATTTTTTGCTGCAGCTCAGGAAGGGTGAGACTGTAATTCTATATTTCTGGCCTTCTTTCTGAAGCTAAAGGGCAGGAGTGGTTGTGTGAGATAAATTTACAGCAATGACATTCTGTCAGTGCTGTATACTTGCAGAAAGATCACCAGAATAAGCATATGCTTAAAAAAAATTCCTAGCACACTACCTTTCATTTTTTATTTTAAAGACAGTAACACAACTGATTGGAAGGAACTAGATAACAAGCAGAACTTGCAGGATAAGTGTTCACAATTATTTTAGAGATTTCTCTGCTACTAAATGTAAAAAGAAATCAGATGTTGGAACATATATATATATATACATACAGGCACAAATTCCTGGTACTAAATTACAGGAACACAGATTTCTAAGACAGGAAACTGTCTTCATGCTCCTTCAAAATATCCAAATGCTTTACAAAGGAAGACACTTTGTTAACCCACCTGCACATATTGCAGCAATCAGGCTTTTCTGCTTTCCTGGTCCTTCAGAATGTCTTTCACAGCAGCAGACTGTATGAAGAAACATCACAAGTCATTGTTTGGGGTTGGTTATTTGAAACAGTTTTCACTGAAATTTCATAAACATGTTTTGTACAGAAAACCAACTGGAATTTTCCCTCCCTGCCTCAGGACAGAGGGCAATGAGAACATTAAGAAGGAGAAAAAACTGAAACCAAGACATACTTGCCCCAGAAGAAAAGAGGAAGGAAACCAAAAGTAACTGCAAGGAAGTACTTGACCCACATGAAAGCTGGTTAACCCACAGCCATATAAAGTTGTTGTTTGAAAATACAGGACCAACAGAAAATAGCATTCATAAGATATCTCCAGACAGTCTCTATCATTCTTAAGAAGATTTATACTGGATATTTGTCTCATACTCCATGGCTTAAACTCTGTGATACCACCTAAACCCTATTTGATAGATCAATTTGCTTGCTTCCCTTCCACAAGGAATTCAGAGCACCACTGCAAGAGTTTTGTACCAGATACAGAATTCTGCAAAGGAGCAGAGTCCTTGGGTTTGGACAGTTTCATGTCTCAGTAACAAATCTTCGTTTGCAACCATTTCATCTTCATGTGAGTATGAACAGAGATCTTCCCACAATAACACCTTTCCATTTTTATTCTGTTTTACTAGGTACTCATGGCCAAGAACTTACCCAGCTGTCCCACCTATATAATCACAAGAAGGCTTAAGACCATTAACAATTAGTTTACTGATTCATTCAGAAGAGAATTTTTAGATGCTGAACCGAATCTGCAGGATTACTAAGCCAGTGCTGACCACCCCACTACTCAAGAGAATGCCCATCCATTTTTAAAATGCCAGCACTTTACCTCAGACAAGTTTTGTGCTCCAAGGCTCCCTCCAGGCAGGACCACAACATCATAAGGCCCCTACACAAAAAAAGATAAAACTGTTCTGTTGAATAGAGGCTGATATATACATTACACTGTTAACATACATTACACTGTTTGAAGACCACTGCAGCTGGTTCAAGTGGCAAGCAAAGAAATCTACCTTTTCTTCCACTGAGCAACATTTTATGATCATAAAACCAGTTCCAATTATGAAAAAAACCCCACTATTTCTTGTTCCAGGAAAAGCCTATTATCAATTAAGTCTCTCACAGAACTGACTTGTAAGCCTAGTGCACTTAAAAGCTTCAGCAAGCAAGCAACAGCTCTTGTGTTGTAAAGACAAGTGGTTTTGCTCCAACCTTACTGTACAGGTCTAACTATAACATTGTTTAGCTTCCCATCAGAGCTTTTGAGCTGCTCCAAATCACAGTATTTTGTTGAGCCAACTAATAGGAAAAATAAAGCTCTGTGATTGATGCTTTGGAAAAACAAATACCTGGGCAGAATTACCAAGTCTGTCTGAACCCAGCAGGCTGAAGGGGATGTGCAGTTCTGTAATTCACTGCTACACAGAGTTAACACAACATGCAACATATTTCCAAAGGTAATGCATAAGCCCTCCAAATACACCTCAGAAACTGTGAGAAAAACTATGCTGGCCATTATATCAGAGAAAGGTGTGACCAACCTCTTTTCTGGCATCTTCGAGACTGGCATCAGGACAAATGAAGACATCTCGACTGCACTGCACTGGTTCTTTTCCTGTTAGGCCTGCAACAGTCACCTTGATCTAACAGGAGAGCAAATACATTATCACAAAACAAGAATTTGGGGCGTTTTTTCCTCTATGTTAGTTCTTAAGTAGTACACAGAACAAGCAAAGCTGTACTGAGAACTTATGACAGCCAAAATGGGGAGCACAGTGATGGAATGACAAAGGTGGTGGGAGAAGGTAATTTTTATTTCAGTCATTTCCATATAAGTGAAGTTGGTGTGTTTATTTAAAGTATTACTTTCATTCCTAATGAGATGATAACAGTATGCTCCTACAACTGCAAGAGTAACAAACAGAGTGAGGAATCCCAACAGCCAGGACTGTAGTTAATAACTAAATTTCAGAAGAAGCTCAAGAAAAGCTGTGCAATGTCATGAGCTGTAATGTACTGAGCTTTTCCAACCCCACAAAAGAGGCACTTCCAGTTACTCTACACAGATGTAGCTGTGTTTTCTGACAGAGTAGGATTTACTTGAAACATTTGCTCTAGCCCACACTAGACTTGAATTTTGAAAGGTTACCAACAAATGTCAGTTGTCAGGCATGCTCATTAGGTGCACAGCACAAATATTTGCTCACCAGTAGGGAGATGAGGGTAAATTTTCACTTCACACAAGAGACCACACACTGAATTCCTGGCAATGATCATCAACTAGAGGCAATGATTTCCCCTTGACCAGGCACTCACAAAGATTTTTCACTGTCTGCATACTCACCCCAGCTCTTCTCATAACATCAATGGGGATTACAGTTTCCATTTCCTCTGCCCCTTTAGCCAGAATCACCAATGCTCTCTTTGAGGCCATGTCTTGAGGGGTTACTGTCAGGGAGATTGCTGTAAAGGAATGGGCTGAGGAGGGTAGAAAGACAACGTGGTTAGAAAGCAAATCCCCTCGTATGAATCCTCTCTTATGTTGAAACTGAACAGTAATTTCTCCTTTTGCATGTTCTTTCATTTAAACCACCTCAAAATGGTTCACTAGCTTAAATCAATATCCACGGCAATCCTATTTAACTGAGGAGCTTTTTAAAAATGATGCAGGATGATGATTAAAAGATGACACTTGCACAAGTGGGAGGCACAGCACATCAGAGGAAGGTCTAATCAAGACCTTACAGGACCTGTGCCTGCCAGAGAGAGGGGCTCAGGGTGGGTGGCAGAGCTGCTTTCAATTTGCACACCTTCAGTCATTCCGAGACCATTGACTCCCACCCAGGTCAGCACTTACAAAAAGGGCTTGCATGAGCTTTGACCTCATGTCTGGTTTTCAGTTTCCACACAGCATGCTTCATGAGGAGTTTCCTGTGACTTAACAGTGACTCGACCAGTGCCCCTGCAAAATCTCACCAATAGATTTGCTGGATTATTTTGCAACTTTGTGGGGGAAGAAACACATGTGCATATGTGTGATGGGGGAGCAGACCACAGGATTTAGCGAGTGGAAAAAAACAGGTTTAAAACATTTTTTTTTTTAGCTTCTAAATTCAAGTTGAGGTGAATGGCCAAATTTCCATTTGAAGGTTTAAGTTAAGTAACTTTACATCATATAAAATAACCACTAACTCATAGAGGTCTGAGAGAAGTCTGTGAAAGCATCTGTGATGTAAGAAGGCATTTCACAGGTCACTCTAGAAGACAGAGATTTTTGTCCTGTGCAGGGACCTCCCATCTAGAACTGCACGTAGTACCTGGGAGCTCTTCATAAAATGCAATGCACATTTAGGTGCCTACACAAAATAAAATCATCCTCACCTTGCTTTAACTTCATCTGTTTTCAGCACACTGAACCAGCTCAAGCAGAATAATTCACAGTGTCAAATCCTACTTTTAGGGCAGCCTTATGTACTGTCAATGCAAAGCCCACTGATCAAGTACACCCAAATCACAGGTATTAGTAATAACTTCAGGACAATCTAGAGCTTATTAATGGCTTGTCTTGAGGCTACACATTGATTCTGCAAAATTTTCATATGAATTTGACTAGTAAAAAGCTACCTGAAAAGCCACCATGCAGAAATGCTGCATTTGCTTTCTATTGAAAAAAATTAGTCTAGATCACAGTTTGCATCCCTGTCTTTCATTAATTCTTTAGATGAAAACAGGAACCTGATCCTGAGTCTTTCTCCTAGTTTTGCAAAATGCAGTCTCTCCATAGTGCCTTTAAATATTTTTTTGTACAGCACTGCCAAATTCTTGAGCATTAGTACCGTTCTTCATGTGGGTGCATATGTAAATAGCTGTCCCACTATTACGGAAAGACAGTTTTTGAGAAGGCAGAACTAAGTTACACAGACCTAACAGCAATGTCATTTAACAAGCTACCTACACTCAGTAAATGCCAGTCTTCCATTTGCTCATCAGTGCCAGCTAAGGCAGCCTCAAACCTATCAGCCAAACGTATTCCCCTGCGCGGGCACACGTGCCTTTCGGGAGGCGGCGGCGTTAAAAAAAAAAAATCATACCCTTCAGTGCCCCGACCGCAGAGCCCGCTATTCACAGGCAGGGGACGGCTGAAGGCGCATCCAGCCCGGGTGGCAAGGCCGCATCCCTCCGCTTCCATCTGTTCGTTTTGGGACACGGCGCCATTCCACGCAGCACGGACGGCACAAGGCCGTGCCCGGCCCGGGGCCGCCTCACGGGCACGGCGGGGAGGGGTCGGACACTGGAACGCAGCCGCCCGGG
>VXBB01021703.1:81377-93062 GCA_013399915.1 Illadopsis cleaveri | reverse complement strand
CCGGCTCCGCCCGCGCTCAGCCCCGGCCCCTCCCGCCGCCCGCCCCGGCTGTCTTCGCCTCGCCAACGCGCTCCGCTTTTCTCACGGTGTCTCGGAACGCAGAGAGCGCTCCGGTGCTCACCGCCGTGACCAGAGTCACCTCCTACGGCGACGCGACCGCGAACCGAACTGCTGCTGCCGCCGCTGGCCCTCGGGCAGCCCCGCATGTACCGAGCAGAACCGAGACTGGCTCTTCTGCGCCCTCTGCCCGGAGCGTCTGCCCGCCACTTCTGATTCCGCAGGCTCGCGGTGCATAGGGAATGGCTGTGGCTCAGGGATGATGTTGCCCCTGGTTTTAAGGAGTTTCGGTGTTTTGAAGGACAGACAGAGCTGTTAACGGGGACGTTTAGGAGTGTAAAGCCCTGTTGTGTAAAAGCCTGCTCGCAGGTGCTGGCAGGCCCGGTCTGGCTCCTGGGTGCCGGGCTCACGAGAGCTCCGGCAGAGCAGCTCAATGAGGTGAGGAGAGCTGGTCATGGGGAAGGACTTTGCTGAGGGCTCTCTTGGGATGGGTGCGGGGTTCAGCTCCCGGCACGGGGCGCTTTTTGTGCTGCCCACAGCGGACTCCACTCAGAACTCTGCACAGGCTGGTCCTTGCTCTGCCCGCCCGTGTGCCGGACACACACACACGGAAGATACGTTCGCTTCTCAGTTACAACTCAGCACTCGTCAGCGAGCTCCGTGCCTGCTCCTACCCGCGCTCCGGGCCCGGCTGAAGGACAGAGCTGCGGCCGGGGATTGGCTGCGGGGAGGTGCAGGGGGCGGTNCGCCGGGCGCGGCCCGCGGTGACCGCAGTGTCTCGGCCCGCAGGTACGTTCGTAGCGAGCGCGGACTGCGGACTCTGGGGAACGAGCGCGTCCTGCCAGCCCTGCCCGGCCGGCACCTTCTCCAGCACGGCGGGACGCGGCGGCTGCAGAATGTGTCGGCAGTGCCAAGGTACCGACAACCCTGCTGGGACCTGCCCGGGCCGGCACCTGCCCGGCGAGGGACGCGCCACTGGCCGAATNAGAGCTGCGGCCGGGGATTGGCTGCGGGGAGGTGCAGGGGGCGGTGCCAGGCCCGGGGATTGGCTGCGGCGATGAGTAGGGGCGGGGCCAGACCCGGGGATTGGCTGAGGGTGCCCGCAGGGGGCGGTGCCGCGCCGTTCCCGTGCCGGCCGGTGCGCGCTCCCTCGGGCTGAGGGCGTTCCACNCAGCCTGATTTATGAGAGCAAAGGTCCGAGCCTTTGCTGCACCACGCTGGGCATGCTAAAACTCGTTTTCCCCTTGCAGGACTATTTCAATATTTAAAAAACTGTTCCTCAACAAGAGATGCTGAATGCACGTGCAAGAAAGGCTATCGCTGCGGCGGTGATGGCTGCACCTACTGTACCCGAAGCTGTGGCGTGGGCCAGGAGAGCACCAGGAATGGTAGGATCACCTTTCCCCAGCAGCTAAAAGCTCCTCTGCCTCCTGCACCAGACACACTGCCTCTTGCACAGTGCAGAAGCAGATAGAGGAAGGACCTTGCAAGATAAAAGCTGCTGCTAAACACGTTGCATGGTGTGTGGGGTATGCTCAGGAACAGACAAACCCACCACACCCTGAGCCCTGCCACAGCTCAAATCATGCACCAGTCAGTTCCCTTTGCATGGGAGCCCTTTGGCTGCCAGCATGAAGGAAACTGAACTGGCAGCTCGGGAGATAGGCATGGTTTGTGGCAGCTTGTGCCAAATCAACTGGCTTTGTAGCCAAATACTGAACTGTTCTGTGGCTGACAGGGGAAGAAGACTTGCCTTGCATACTCAGAGCAGCTTATGAGATAGTAATTCTGACATTGTACAAGCAGGCAAAAATACTGTTTCATACGTTGCATTTTAAATGCTTATCTTGTACAATTTTACCTGTCCTTGTCTGTTGAAGGCTGCCAGACTTGCCGCTATGGAACCTTTAATGATCAGCCCGGTGGCTCCTGTAAGAACTGGACAATGTAAGTAAACTAAAAAAAAAAAATGCTACTTCTATTAAACTTGACTGGATTTTTAATTTTTTTTTCTTTCCCCTGTTTTGCTGTAAATGTCCTTCAGGTGCTCTGGAAACCAAGTCCTGGAGCCTGGAACTCCAGCAAAAGATGTCATTTGCAAACACACTTCAGTTAATCCCACTTTAGTCACTACTCTACCTACCACATCTCTTGAAATTCCATTTTCTATCACTGTGCCAGGTGAGTCACTGTATAATATTTCTTATTGAGGTAAAGAATTATGACCTATTTAAACATACTGTAGCTCATTCACTTGCCATTTAAAGCAAAAGTCCTTTCTTCTATGCATTTCCAGGATTGCAGACTGATCCAGAAGCAGGCTAGGAGACAAAGTTTTCAGCTAATTCAAGGGCAGTAGAATTGTGTTCTGTTCATACTCTTAGAGAATGTTATTTATTTCCTAGGGAAGAAGGATGTTCAGACAGACATGCTCAGGATTTCTCTCGCTGTGGCTGGGCTGTCATGCATAATGTTTCTGCTGCCTTTGTGCATCTGCTTCAGTGTCTGGCAGAAAAAGAAACTATCCGCTGTCTTCAAGAAAAGTAAGATAAATACACTCCAGTTCTTCTTCTTGAAACTAGACAGAAGTCAGGAATCCAAGTTAAGTGTCTTTCAAAGGTAGTTGCAATAGCTTTGGTTTTTTTGGCCTTGTAAGCCAGAAGCAACTGAAAGGGAAACAGTTTTGGAATTTTTATTGCAGAGAGCACTGTGGGCGTTAGGTCAAGTGCATGTTTATCCTTAGAAGTGCAGAATTTGTGAGAGATGAAAAAACTCAGCTGAGCTTTGCTGCTCCAGTTAGAGGTCAGTTCTGTTCATTACTTCCAAGCATCATCCTTGGCCTGCGTGGCTGTAGCATTTTTGAGTTCTCTCTGCTCACAGAGAGAGTACACATGGCCTGAAGTCAGTGTTTTGGAGCTCTGGCTGCAGTAGGAGAGGGGACATCAGTCAGGGCTTCTGCTACACAGGTGCAGAGTCAGCCTGAATCCAGCACTGCCCTCTGAGAGTTAATAACTCCTGGCAAGCTCAAGAGTTCAGCACAAAGATGAAGCTGATTCCACTCAATGTAGTTTATATTTGATTTGTTTAGTTTTTGGGGGGTTCTCTCTTCTTTTCTTTTTGTTTTTTTTTTCCCTGTCCTAAGGATAAGGTCTGAATCTTCTAGTGTAACTCTAAATACAGAAGACCACAGCAGTGAAACAATATATTTCCCTCATGCTGGTCTTCCTTTCATTGCCATATCAGAGCACCAGAGGCCCTGCTGAATTAGGGCCAAACAAGGAATTAAGACAACAAAGTATGATAAATTAGTTTTATCAGATATATATGCTGTAGAGGAATAATTTCAGATTATAGAATAACTTGGAAGATATTTTTTCCTCCTGACATTTATGACTGAGGGACGGTGAAATAAGATGGCTGAATAAATGAAACAGAAAGGGGACATTTGTCCAGTTCTGGGCCCCTCACTGCAAGAAACACTGAAGTGCTGGAGCTAGTCCAGAAAAGGGCAGCAAAGCTGGGGAAGAATCTAGAAGGTGAGTCTTTGGGGAGCAGCTGGGCTTGTTTAGTCAGGAGAAAAGCAGGACCAGGGCAGACTTTGCTCTCTACAACTCCCTGAAATGTGGCTGGATCCAGATGGGGCTCAGTCTTCTCTCCCAGGCAACCAGTGACAGGACAAGAGGACACAGCCTTAAGCTACACCAGGTTGGAGATGAGGAGGAATTTCTTCCCAAAAAAGGTTGTTAAAGATTGGAACGGGCTCCCCAGAGAGGTGGTGGAGTCACTGTCCCTGAAAGTGTTCATGAAACAACACTCAGAGCTCTGCTCTGGTTTACAGAGCTCTGCTCTGGTGTATGGTCAAAGGTTGGACTAAATGGTCTCAGAGGTCTTTTCCAACTTCACTGATTTGTGATTCTGTTTTTTCTTCAGTGCACACACCTGAACAGTCAGTTCAGGAAGATGATGCCTGCAGCTGCCACTTCCCTGAGGAAGAACAAGGGGAATATCAGGACCCTGGCAAATCCACAGAATTCAGAGATCTTCTGGTGAACTAGAAATTGAACTGTCCAAGTCAGCCACATTTGAATTTTCTTTTGGAACAGATAACAAGATCCTGTTTATGTAAATAGAGCGGGTGTCAGCATCTGAATGTTAGAGCAGTAAATAGCCCTGCTGCTGAGGAAAAAGTGCTTTTTTAATATTTCTTAAAAAAATAAAAAAACCCTCCAAAACAGTTTGCTGATTTTCTTCCTCTAGGAGTAAAGATATTTCTAATAAGAGATTCTTCATCTACATGTAGAAAGAAGTACTGCATTTAAAAGCTTTAACAGAAGTGCAGAACAGTTTTCTAGTCCCTCGTTAATGTTACCTGAGGATTAATTTACATGCATTCCAAAAGAATTTGAAGCTAAAAAGGAGATCTGTAACACATTGCAGAGTCACTGGTGACACTCGTGGTCTCTTACATCCTCTTAGAGTCTGGAGCTGCAGCTCCTCCCAAAATGTGGCTCAAACCCAGCAGTCTTGGGGTTTGTGTGCAAATACAGGTGGAGCTCATTTGATAACATCAGATGGAAATAGATCCCTGGACCACCACTGCACCCCTCCTTACAAGGCAAAGGAAGCCATAAAAATCTTGAGCTGCAAAGTGTTCCACAGCAGCATCTCTGACTGGCTTGGGGGAGGCAGTGGAAACACTGAGAGCAGCTGTGGTTGACTTGAACTTAGAAATTGTTACTTTGCAGTTGAACTGCATCACCTTCAGCCATACATCATTCAGCTTTGATCTTTTAGGTGATGTAAACTTCACGCGCGTTGCTGCTCTAAGTGTGAGATCTTTGTGGTGCTATTTTTGTAACTGAGGTTGGAAAGATTTTAACATCAGACACTGTCGCTCTGATCAAATACTGATAGCTTTGGTCTTGAGAAAAAAGAAAATGCATGTTTGAGTCACAGCGTTTGCAACACCCATTTTTAACCAGTTACAAAACTCACATATTTTATGACTTCAGTAAGTGTTATTCAAAAAATAGAATGAAATATGTGGGTTAAGGGTGATTTTCCCCTCTCTGATTTCAGTGCAAGAGAAAACTATTTTGCATTTGAACAATGACAAGCCATCTCTTCATTCAGCAAGTTACAACAGCAGATTATTTTCACCAAGCCACACTTACACATTTTGATAAATTTATATACAAGTAAATATAAAATAGGAAGTTTAAATAGTGGGAAAATAAGTGCCATTAAAAGCCTGAATTGTGAAGTTTTTATCCCTAGCTCAAGTCTTGTCTCTGTTGGTATTTTCAACCATGAGAACTGAGTGACTCTTACGTCAAAATCACAAACCTGAAGGCATGAACAGGACACGTGAAAAGCCACCAAACTATTAAAAAAGCTATCTATTTATAAATCAAAGAGTGACCTTTGCATCAGTGACTGTATCTAGTCACCGTTGACTATATCTTAGAACAAGATAAAAAGAATAGTTCTGCTTGTCATTAATTTCTAGCTCAAACATAATTAATGAAGAGAATTAAAAAAACTGTTCAATAAAAGCTCCCCATAAAGCCAAGATACGCATAGTCCATCAACTATTTGTCATTGCCAAAACCACCTCTTTTTCAGGGTTGTGAAAAACAGTTGATAGACCATGTGTATCTTGGCTTTACAGGGAGCTTTTTTTGAACAGAGGTTGTTCAACACCTGAGAAACAGGTTGTTGTGAGTTGTTGTTACAGAGAAGGGAGGTGGAGTTTAGCACTGCATGGAGGTGACCAGGCTGTTTATTCTACATCACACATCACCACTGGGGTGTATTTCTTGGGCAAGAAAACCTGGGGTGGGCTGGAACTGGAAGTTCACCACCTTGCCTCACTGGCCAGAGCAGAAGGACTGTCCCCAGTCAACCCTGGTGACCTCAGTTCCTCTGCTGCTCCCTCCTCCCCTTTTCTCTGGGCTGAGGCTGTGGTGCTGAAGGGACTGCTCTGAGGTGCTGCTGAGCCAGCAGGGCCAGGTGGCCTGAGGTCAGCACCCCAGCAGGGACATTTTTCCCCCCCCAAACAGGGGAGAAGTGGCAGCACAAGTCTCTGCAGAAAAACAAGCTCAGTGAAGTGGCTACACAACTCTGATGTGAACAACGGAGATTCTGGGGGTTGTTTGTCTCTGGTTTTTGTTGTTTTCAGGCTGGGGGGAACATTCATCATGGCAGCTCTCCTCCCCATATTGCCTTTATTTCCCAATAAAGGACAGAGGAATGGTCATGACAAAGGCATGATCAACAGGAAGCATCTGCCACCATGGGTTTTTTGTTCCCTATAGTGAATACCCTTTTGTGGGTAAAGCACCTTCTCTTTTGTATATCTCTGCTATTAGTACAGCTGTTGTAATTGTGTGTCTCATTCCACTGCTTTCTGGTGCTAGGAAACTGTTATTTCAAACCATAATCTCTCCCTTATCGTCCCTCCTGCACTGGAAGGAGTAGAGGAAAGAGAGTGGCTTATTTGGAGTTTAGTTCCTTGCTGGTGTTAAAATCAGCACAGCCATTCACAGACCAGAAATGCAGATCAGTCCTTCTTACCTGGCTGGCCCAGATGGCCAAGCACCTCCTGGGCTGCACCAAAAGAGGAGCTGGCAGGAGGTCAGGGGAGGTAATTGTCCCCCTCCACTCTGCCCTTGAGACACCTCAGTGCTGTGTCCAAGTCTGGGCTCCTCAGCACAAGAAAAGCATGAACCTGTTGGAGCAGGTGCAGAGGAGCCTCCAAAGATGCTCCAATAGCATCTCTGCTCTGGAGCCAGGCTGGGGGAGCTGGGGGCTTCACCTGGAGGAGAGAAGGCTCCAGGGAGACTAAAGCCTTTCAGTACTGAAAGGGAAGATCTAAAGAAGAGGGAGAGGAACTTTGTAACTGACAGTGATAGAACACGGGGGAAGGGTTTTAAACTAAGAGATTCAGATTAGGTGTTAAGAAGGAAATTCTTTACTTAAAAGAGTGGTGAGGCCGTGGGAGAGGTTGCCCAGAGAAGCTGTGGCTGCCCCATCCCTGGAATTGCTCAAGCCCAGGTTGGACAGGACTTGGAGCATCCTGATCTATTGATAAGATCCCTGCCCATGGCAGGGGAGTAGAACTAGATGATCTTTAAGGTTCCTTCCAGCCCAAATCATTCTGTAATTCTATGGTAACTCTTTAAGTGCTCTCTGCTTTCAGTGCATGTCTCTTTTATTGACAGTCACTTAATTTATTATATAGCAAGCAAAATGGAACTGGGAATGCCCTGACGACTCTCAAGCAGCCCAGGTGGCCAAGGGTGAGGTAAGAGGCCAGATGCAGCTTTTTGAATTTCCATTTGTTTTTCTTGGAAGTGAGAAAGTGTCCTCTTAGCCAGACCATGCACAGAGTGATGTCAGCAGAGTTCTGAAGCAGGAAAATTCTCTTTAAAGATAAGTATAAGCAGAGGAGCCTGCTGGGTTTTTTTTGCTTCCAGAACCAGCACCTGGCATAGCAAGTGGCATCAGTAATTAAAATCATGTTTGTCACGTGCCTTGGCTTTGTAATTTCTTGCAAGAGTTGTGTGTCTAAGGAAAGTAGAAGGTTCATAGCAAAAGGGTTTCTGTTTCTCACCTCCCTCTCCACCTGTAGAAACAGATGCTTCTGTGCCTAATACTTCTGGATGATAGAGACACAAACTGTAGTGGCTCCTCTAGAACATGCAAACATCAGATCATATTCTGCTTTAAAAAATATATTATCTCTTATTTTCAGTCTATCAGATCCTTCATAGGACAGAAGCAGTCTGCTCTGACTGTCATTCTGATACTAACCCAGATAATGCAAAAACCTTTGCAGGAGATGGTCCACCCTGATGAGCCTTAACACACAGGAAACATGAACAGGCAGCCTGTACCACTTGACTTTTTGTCACCTGTTTAGAAGTCAAGGTAAGTTTCATTCTTAAAACTACGTGAAGTCTTATTTTATTCCCAAGTGTCAGTTTCCCTCTCAGCCAGGAACAAGCCTCCCCTGATACAGGGAGGCCTCAGGGGCTCTAAGAAGAGGTTCTCTACCCCACAGGTTCTGTGTTAGCTGTGCATCAGGAACAGAGAGCTGAGCACAACAGACTTTGGATACTTTCACTGCCCTCACTGTAACAAGAAATTTTAGTACAATCTACAACAAAAAAATGGAATTTCCCTATAACATCCATTTGGCAGAAGTTTGTTGTGATATTACCTACTGTGTTTCCTTTCATCTTCTAGACCCTGGGTGCCTGCCAGGTCAAGCATCAGACTATACTGAACCAGAGTGGATTGTACTTTAACAGAAAGCACCACCTGAACACATTGTGAAACCAGAGAAGATCTCTCCTGTTCTAATCTATTTGTTTAAAGAAAATAAATCAAGTTTTATTTGATTTAGCAAATGGAAAATTGCACACAAAGACACCTACCTCAATTTAAGGATGACTTCTCACGTAGTGGACCTTAAATCTATTACACCAACTCTCAGTTTACATAATTCCAAGCACAGGGGGATCTTCCTTGTTTCCAGATGTAGAAGACTCTGCTCAGAAGCAACCTGTTGGTCCTGTCTGTTCCAATCCTGACTCATAAAAGATGCATTCATAGCAAAAGAATAAGAGCATCTAACTAAAGACTCACTGCTCTTCAGAACCCTCTTATATCATAAATACACCTTGGGAATTGGAAAGAGGACTCCATTGACTGATTCCATTACAGCAGGAAACATTCAACTTGTCACATCAAAAGACAAAGATCTGACATCTGCTTCCTCCACCTGTGTTAATTCCTGCTCCTGTTGGTCATTCCCATTCCCAGGGAGAGTTTTCTACCCCAGTCAAGATCAGTCAGTGATCACAAATAAATCAGTTAACACTTGCAGCAGGAATTCTTTGCTAAACTGGAACTCAGCTCTTAAACAGTGAAGATCCTACACGGCTGACTGCCAAGGAACACACATTCATTTACAAAACAACCTTGAAAGAACTGTTTTAAACCTCAAGTTGCCCAGTGAGACCTATGCCAACCCTCCCCCGTTAAATACACGTATTTGCCCTGAAATGTGAATCACTGAGCCTGCAGAGATTCCATTTAATTAATAAAAAACCCCTGATAGCAAAGGATTAAAGGGATTATGCAGCCAGAAAACACAGTAAAAAAATTAAAGTCTGCTTTTGTGCGCCATTCATTTACTGCCTACGCTTGGTGGACGACAGCTAAATGCCAATGATTATTAACATTCCTCTTAATTAGTCAGTGGCTCCTGCCCACACACTGAACTTCTACAGAACTACCTGAAATTTGTCCTCTGATATCAGCTGTGGATATTGGAGTGATAAGTAATCCTAAGGCTCTGTGATAAAAACAGGAAGAACATGTGTACACCAAATGCGAAAATCTAGATAGAATTTTTTTTAAAAAGTGCAAGGACATGTCTGACAAAACTGTTTTGTTCTATCACCACTGTAGATTAAAATCCTTATCCTCTAGCTCTTTTAGACAATGAAACAGAGCAGATTGTAAAAAAACTAACATAGTAATATTTTACTACATTTCCAATAAAATTATTTGTAGTAAGAAGCTAATTAGTCAGAGCACCATGCAATTAACAGAGTATGAAGTAGTCTCAGGCAGGGAAATCTGGAAGGTGATTCTTATGCCTCGTCCATTTCTTGCAAGTTGCTGCTTTATTGTTTCTGCACTTCTTCACTTTGGGCCAGAAAAAAGTATAAGAGAACAGCCTGGCCTGCCCACTCCATTATCCAAACTAGTAAGAAAAGAATCAGCAGGGGATTGCTGCTTCCCTTTTTGACATTAGTAGTACCAGTCTTTTAAAAAATTGCATTCATAGCCCTAGGAGACAGAAGTCTTAAGCTGGAATTCATTCCTTTAAATCCTCAGCTGAATAGATGTCTGTGTAGGCAGCCTCCACGACAATAATTTGTTTGGAAAACCCCTCAATACTCTACTTAAAAAATAATGAATGGTGTAAGTTTAAGAACGAGAACAAGAGTGAAAAATGTCATACCATGCAGCAATCACACCTATCACTGCAGCAGGATTAGCTTGATAACTTTTTATTACAACCTAAATTAAACCTCAGGAAAACTGTGCTATTGTTTTGAAAAGAAAAATACAGCATGGACTGCTGATAAAACTGTTGAGGAATGCATTTAGTGCAGCCAGCTGGGTGTGCAGCTGCAGTGTGAGCTGTGGGTTGAGCTCTGGACAGAGGGAACCCAAGGCAAGAGGCAGTGAACTGGCACCAACATTTTGCAGCAGTGGTGCAGGTGACCAGACACCCAGAGAGGAGACAGGAGCTCAGGAGGAAGAGAGAGGAAAGGTAAATTAGTACATGAAATGGAACAAGGCATAAGAAAGGACCAACAAAGGGGCTGCTACATAAAAGCCCTGTGAAGGCCAAAAGCCTGCACAAAATGCTTTAGCTCTGATTTCAGAGGTTTAAATTACATTAAAATATTTAAATGACATAAAAAAGGCAGGTCTTCCAAGCTTCTTACAGTGAGAACAAGCCTTGATTGCTTCTAGCAAACCCAAGACAGCAAAGGCAATAGCAGAAGGAAGATGATGGCAATAAAGGGGAAAGCAGAGCAGCTCACACCACTCTTCATGCAAGACCCACTCCTGGATAACAACTCTGTCCTGACCTGTCTGCTTTGCTTTGATCCACACATTGCTGGGGTGCTCCTTAGCAGGCTGAGCCTCCCCTACAGTTCCAGTGCCTGTAGTGATGCTGACTCCTACCAGTGAAGCTACTCAAGAAAAACCAGTGCCCAAGGAACACACAGTATGGGTACTTCCTCCACAGTTAGAAGTTTCTTGATCATAGTAAATCGTTCTTCAAAAAACCAAATAAGAGTCACTTAGCTGAGAAACGTGTGTGTATGCAAGAAGGCAACAGAGTTAAAACATTTTTCAGAAGAGAAAAATGAAGAATAACCCAAACCCAACCAAACAGAAACACAGTGACTGCCCTCAAATCAAACCACAACACACTGACATCCCCAAACCCAAACACACACACCCACCCCCAAACCAAACACACTGACCCCTCATAAACTCAACCCAAACACACACAGACATCCCAACATAAATACACACACACACCCTTGACTACCCCTCAAAATCCAAACACACAAACACGCTGACCCCCCAAACACACCAACACTCCCATACCTATAAAACCTCCCAAACACAACCAAACCCAAACAAATATCAACCCCTCCAACACCAACACACCAACAACCCCAAACCCAACCACACACAAAAACACACTGACCCCCAAACACAAACACACCAACCTCCCCACCCCAAACACACATCAACCCTCCAACACAAACACACCAACACCCTCAAACCCAAACACCCACCCCAAATCCAACCACACACAAACACACTGACCCCCAAACACAAACACACCAACATCCTCAAACCCAAACAGCCACCCCAAATCCAACCACACACAAACACACTGACCCCCAAACACAAGCACACCAACACCCTCAAACCCACACAACACACAAACACACCAACCCCCCAAACACACATTCCCAGCCCCAAAAACCCAGCCAAACACACACTGACCCTGGACTCTCC
>VXBB01021703.1:45859-80532 GCA_013399915.1 Illadopsis cleaveri | reverse complement strand
CACCACCCTCAAACCCACACAACACACAACCACACCAATCCCCCAAACACACATTCCCAGCCCCACACTGACCCTGGGCCCTCCCCAAACCCACACCAAGGACACTGAGCCCACCTGTCCCTGTTCTTCCCAACACTCTGTGTCCCAACACTCCCCACCTCAGGGAGGAAGGACTAGAGTGCTGGCTAGCTCAAAGCTGATTTGGACTACTCTGCATTATTGAAATGTTTGTAAGGGTTTTACCTTGAAAATGCCTCACAACAGAGTTCTCTGTGACAAAGAAACCCAAATGGGACATTTTTACTGGTCCCAAGTGCAGCAATGTTACAGAAACCTGTGCACCTCCCACGAAAATGAGCCCAGGGCCCCTGCTTGCTCTACAGCTGGGACTGATGAAATAAGAAGGATGGACAGAGCTAACAAACAGCCTGTGCCTTCCAGCAAGGCTGCTTTGTGCTCCTTTCTGTGATGAAAAATGAAATAAAGATGTTTTTATTTTGCTTTGATCCAGATCATAATTTCTTATCAGAGTTGAACAGATTATTTGAGATACCTTGGGATAGCAGGTGAAAGGTCCAGAGACAGCCTTGCTGCAGATGTGTTCCTCTCTTTCCTTACACACTCTGCTGTCATAATTTCAGTTTTAAAAATAAGCTGTAATTGCGTAGTTAGTTCCATTACATTTTTTTATGTGTGTGAAAGAAACCTTATTTCAAGATCTGGTTTCTGCTCCTCTGTTTGTGGCTGCGTTACCCAGAATCCAATTCCCCTAAGATACTGATGTGCTGGATTTCCAAGTCTCAGTCATGCCAGATTTACTTCACATCAAACAGCGTGAAGGCTCAGGTTGGTAATTCTGCAGTGCTGAGAGGACAGGGGAATCAGGGACCAGTTTGTCAAGCTTCACTTGGAGAATATACCCAGACTACAGTGGGCCAGCTCAGCAGGGCCAAAGAGCAAGAGGGTTTTTTCCCCTCAAACTGGTGGAAACTATAACTACAAAGGAGCAGTGTTTTGGCAGCTGTGATCCTGTGCTCAAGAATTTTCAGACCTTGCCAATTCTGTAGCAAAATAAAATATCTTCAGAGAGGCCTAAGGACCCATCATCTTCATCACACAGGGGTGTGTGTCCAGGCAAGCACATACTCACCTACACACCTTGAACCCACCTCAGAACAAAGCCTAAGTCAGAACCTCTCAGAGGTATTACAAAACACTGAAAAATTCTGGAGATTAAATACTCCTATGCACACCCAAACACCTCCTCTGTAGTGCTACCCCCACATGTGCTGCATTACAGCTCACAGACAGTGAACACAGGAAGCATCTTCAAAAAGAAAGTTAACAGCAGCTTATGGTTAGCTTTTTCCCTTTGGTTTCCTTATTCTCCAGGCAGGCTATTTTCAGCACACATTAAAAGGCATAGTATAAATAGGGCAATGGAATTTGGTAGCAGAAAAAAGCCACCTTATTGCACATATGATCTCACCAGGTAGCTATTTCAGTGTGCAAAACAGATCTAATAATCATGTCATGTAGCTGAATAATCAGCTAAAATTTTAAACTTTAGGTCAAAATAAACGTTTTAGGTGTTAATGAGAACAGGTATCTGCAGTGATAGCAAAGCAAAAACCCCCAAACCCCTATACAATGGACCCTACCAGAAAAATTAATGACAGTGCAAATGTTTTTCCAGCCAACACGTATAATTCATTGAAACAACATGAAGTTAAAAATGGTAGTAAAATTCAAGGAAGAGATGGGTATTCATACAATAACAAGCTCATCTGCAATTCCAGTGCCAATACAAAATCATTCTACTGCACGCCTCTCTTCTTGTAAACTAAATTGAAGTCAAAATTTTCACTGGAAGTTATATCCTCTGAAGAAGTCCCTCATACAAATGCTACTGGTAAATCACACCTTCTTGAATTCCTGGTTTTGCCAACAAACCAGGAATTTCGGTCACAATATTTGACTAATAACAACTCATGCTTGCTTGCCATAAAGCATTTAGCAACATGGGAAGGAGCTGCTGTATTATAGGTTACATTTCATCCATACTCTTCTACATAGAAGTAGATAATTTTTGGGGATGTTTGTGATTGGTTTCATTGAGTCTTATTATTTTTTTCAAAGTTGTCTTGGCTTCACTAGCAACTTGTTCTTCATGAGCCATCATATTAAACTAGGAACTGTTGTTAGTTCTGATAATGAAGGATAATGTTTTATGATAGACATATATTTATTATATGTCTATTACATGATACATAATTATATTTATTATATCATATATGGTGTATATTAACATATGTTTAATGCTTAGAATCTGCTCAGTAATTTATCTAACCTCACTACTGTAATTTATCTACCTACTGCTACCCTGAGGCACTTGAAAGACTATATAAGCATAAATAAGAACTTTGAAAACTTTCTGCACAAAATATTGCAGAAGAGTTTCAAATCAATTTCCAAGTTTTCCAAGTGCCATTCCCATTCCCCCTCCCATGGATCTGGGGCTTTGTACCTTTGTTTAGGATGAGCTGTTTCTTTGCTTGGCACGATGACGTTGGCACTGCTGCCCGAGGGAGACGCCTTTGACATTTTGGGAGAGGAAAGAGTGTCTGAGTGACAACTTCAGAGCTAAGCAGAGGCAATAAGCTGCAGGCAAGCTGCCCAGCTTGAGCATGACGCACTTCACGATGGCTCTGAGAGGCTGAGTCTTCCTTGAGAAAAGACAAAGGACAGCAGCTGCTGGTAAGAGTGCTTCATTAGCTTTCCTTGGAGGATGCTTAGAGTGAATATTGATAATACCATTGTCATTGATAGTTCACTGAAGGTGAAGAATTTGTACAGAGCATCCAGCACCAACAGTGAGATCATGCATCAAATCAGACCCAATTACTGTCTGCAGTTTTGGAACGAGGAGCTGCATGACTCAGATGAGGAGAGAGAATTCCTCTCTTGCTACTTACCTCTCTCATTGGGAAGCACAGGGAAAGAGGAATAAAACATACTAGGTTAATTCTGTAGAGAAATTCTTTTGTCATAAACATTCAGTTCAGCAAAGAGAAGTTCAGAGAAACAGGATTTGTAGTTCAGATACCTGAAGCATATGTTCAGAAGTCAAGGCAAATCAAATACCAGCCCTCTCTGTGCACACAGGGAAGTTTAAAGGAGTTTAGGCTGGCAGAACCTCTGCAGGTCCTTTCCCACTTCTCCCACATCCCACCTGTGCTCAGATCAGAGCATTTGAACTCACAGAGGGATGCCAAGGGCCTTATCAAGCTTAGTTTTGAAATTCTGTCCCATTCCATCCTTGGATCTATTCAAACCTGACTAGACACACTCCTGGACCAACTGTCCTGGCTGACCCTGCTTGGAACAGGGGGATTAGATTATGAGATTTCCAGAGGTGCTTTCTGACCTCAACCTCTTTTGGAGCCCACTGTGTTTCTGGACACCCTGTTAGTCCACCCAAGGGGGGCCTGCTCCCCTCGAGTTAGACCTGCAGCAGAAATACTTCTGTTCTACATGACTGATGTAGCCAATTTGAAATTAGTCTTAGGAGCCACAAGAGGTACAACATAAAAAATTAATCTTCAACAGGAAATGCTAATAAAGGAAAAAGATGAGAAACAGGTAAATTCATGCCTTTTGCAACTTAAACTTACCACGAAATTCAGCCTAAGGAAACAACTTTAGTAACATTAGTTGGATTTCATAGTACTTTGAAGAGGCTTTGATGGCAAAAACATTTGAGTAGAGAGGCAGAAAAGTAACAAACCTCAATTTTTTACAAACAGGCATTATCTTCTCACCATTAAAAGGAAAGAATATTGCCACAAACTTACCTTTTTGTTATTTTCAAGGCTCTATACAGTTGGATATGACACTGCACAGAGAATGGAGATGAGGGACTAGTCCAGTCAGTCCTTGCTCTGTGATATGATAAATCAAATTGTAAGTAAAGAAGAAAAAATATGCTAACTGGAGGGAAACAAGGACTAAAGTGATGAGATTACATAAGGCAACTCCTGTGTTAGCACTAGGCAAAAGGCAAACAGGGGAAAAACCTTGCTAACATACTCAGAATTAAGTAGTTAGTTCCAACTGAAAGAGAAGATAAGTGAAATGGAAAATGGTCTTCCAGTCTACTGAGGGACCTGTGTTTAATATCAACCAATGTAGTTTATATGTACCAAGAAGTCTCCAGATGGAAGCTGCACTTTCTCTGCCAGGACAATTCTCTAGGGCACCATTGGATGAGGTCTTCCCAAAAAAATACATGGGAAATTCTGCAAGGGGGAGCGAAACAAAAAAAAAAAATTGAATTCTCCTAATGTTATCTTTGTAAGTTAACAAGCTTTTCAAACTCCCTCTCTTTTTTACTTTTTCTGGCACAACAAACACAACACAACACATTCATCCATCTCACAAAAAAGAGAGGGGGAAAAAAAAGTGCATTTCATATTGGATGCTTTGCGTCAAGACTGCTGAGGCTCATAAATCAGCTGTCTATTGCCCTGGTCATTTCAACCAACGTCTGACCCTTTTGTTAACTCATGATTTATAACTGAAAGTTACTTTTTTTTTTTAATGCCAGATTTATAAACTTTACTGTGTTTGGTTTGATATAATATCCATTTTGTACACCAAGCTATAAGACAGTAAATTTATTGTCTATGAACTGCTACCTTGAAAAATTACATCAATGCAAAGTGGTTTCCATTTAGAATCAATGGGGAATAAATTCATTGGATTTTTTTTTTTTTTTTTTGAAGGGGGGAGAGAACATGATGATATTTATGAGGTCATGAGTGGCTATATAATGGGTGAAACTGGGAGCTGAGGCTACAGTTAGGCAGGAGTTCTGAGTTTCAGGGTTAGACACAACCAAAAGTCCAACAGAAACAATGCATAAACTGATACTTTGCTGTCTCATTATCATCAGCTTCTCCTGTCCTCTCTCGACTCTGCCCATCATCGATGCCAGTGAGATGTCTTATCAACACTCAGGTAAGAGTCTTTTGATTTTAATGGTTATCATGCAGGGGCTGGAGCAGTAAAACAAGAAAAGAAGCAGGCATGCTTTCCATGGGGCCTATATCTGTGCTGCTCAGCTGCTGGAAAAGCAGGAATGCCTTCAGCAGCACAAGGGACATATCAGTGGGTGCTGGTCTTGTACAGTGGGAGGGTGGGTGCCCTAAATAGTTATCCCTGCTGCTTTGAGATCCAGGAAACAAAAGTATGCATTGAGGGGGGAAAAGGTATCTGAGCCTTACAGCACTGAATGTGAGCTGGTATTGGGTGTCTGGGCATTCACAGGCATTAAATAACTTAAAGAAACTTGGCTGTACATTCTCTCCTGTTTCTACCCTTTGAAATGAGCTGTTTTGTGTTTAAAAAGGGGGAAACCTATTGCAAACATCAAGAACAGGCAAATCTCCCTTACACTCCTATGTATTGAGAATGCTATTTGTTTGCACTAATTCAGATTCCACTCAGCTCAGGGAAAGAATAAATCTTTGCTTGAGAAAGTGATGCTTAAAGTTTGAAATGGTTCAGCAAAAATGCACAGCAGAATCTGGAAGGTTACTGTCATCAGCCCTGACTGGTACTGGAAGACTTTCTGAAATGAGTTCTGAAAGAACAGGCAAACCAACCCAGAAGTTATTGCATAAAGCTGACTATTAAAAAGTGGCTGTCCTTACCTGCTTTGCAACAGCTCTGGTGCTGGTTTATAGGTATCAGCAGTCCTCAGTCTGCTTTGAAAATCTTGGGCTCACTAAGCCAGCATCTTCTCAAGCCTTCCACAATGTAATTTGCACTTACAGGTACCCCTGAGTCAATATGAGTAATATCTGTCACATCATAGCTGGCTCCAACCATTATTGCATTAGGTTCAAGACACTGTGCTTCTTAGATCTTCCTTGCTAATATAAAGAGTCCCTAGGAGTGAGAAGACAGAAGAGGAACACTCTTAAAGAGGGTTGGTTTTGTTTGTTTTATTTTTTCTTTTAAATCTCAAAGCAAATTTAACTGCTAGCACTGCTCTGGTTTAAAGAATAATCCACGGCCAGAGAAACAGATTGTCTCCATGTAGCAATGGGAATTTTTTGTACTCTTATTCTGAGTCCTATAATGAAATCCCCACTGTCCTGTGCAAATGTCCTTTTATGCAGTGAATAAACTAATAACATGTATGTCCAAGCTCTTTAAGTTCCTGATATTTGTGCAACTTTTTGAAGCATTGGGAGATTATTTTCAGGTTTGTTTCTTACATGTCCATGTGAGGAGCTACACAGTCACACCCATCCCTGCAAGTCAGAGCAACTGAAACTCCAGAGGGTCACCTATAAGTACAATTAAAAAATTATATTAATCTAAGCAAGTAGTGTTTGATAATGACATCCTCTGATTGCCTACAGTTTTGGATGTTTGCTATACATTAGCAAAGATGAAATTTACTGCTCAGGTTACAAAAACCCAAGTTACCTGGAATATAGCACTGCTAAGGGCTTCTGTTGGCAACCTGCCTTGGGGCACAGGCAGCCACAGATTTCTAAATTCTTTATGCATGGACAAATTAATTCTATCAGCTACCAGCAAGCTGTTGTGTTGGAAAAAGTAGTAACCTCTGTACTGGTACACACATTAAATGAGAAGTGACTGAAATACAACTTATTTTGGCAGCTGTGCTTCTTGGTGCAAGTTTTCCTACCTTTATTCCTGCCCTTCCACACCTTCTATTGGATTTAGTAATTGAAAAACTGAGCAGGTTCATAGGTCCTGAACAGGAAGTTTTGTCTTTATTCATAGGAAAGCTGCAGCACAGGAACTAGTTGATAAAGAAATGAACTAAAATAAAATTTTAAAAATTACATACAAGTCTGGGTTGTGTACTGGAAGGATGAGGTTGAGTACCTTGAGTGACAGGAGGGGCTGCTGTTGGTCAGAAACTTTTGTAACAAAACATCCACCAGAGAAATGAGAATCTGAGATTAACACCAGGAAGGTATCTTTTCTCAAAGCTTTGCAAGGAAAGCAATACAAAACCAACTATCCCCTATTATAATAATTAAATAAGAATGGATAGTTGGTGCTTTCATAAAAATCTTCAACAGGTGGAGCTAGCAGACCTGATCAGAAATCACCTGAGACAGACTGAACCAGGGATGCAAAGCCAAAGACTCACCCTATGCCTGTTTCTGTCACCTTCTGTTGGCAGCTGATGAGGATTCAAGGTTAAACCTGGAGAGGTTGGGCAGCCTCAGGAGCACCTCCCTGCTCCAGCTCCTGCCAGAGCTCCTGGGCACACTGACTGAGGACAACAAAGCAGGTGAGGATTTATCACAGCAGTGGGAGGGTGCCCATGGTTTGCACCTTCAGCTTTCACAGATATCACACCCCAGCTCCCAGGTATTTGATAAAATACAACGTTGTGCACCAGCCAAAACCAGCTGTCATTCAGTTCACTGGGACTTTGGGGAAACCAGCTGAGCAGCCATGCCTGCAGCTCAACACCACCTCATAAAGTCTCCAAATGAGTGCTGCAAAACTTCCAGATAGCAAAACCAGGGCAAGGAGAAGCTTGGCCTAAGAGGAGCTGGCAGACAGAACAAAATAGCAGTCTTACAAAACATCAATACTTGCAGAAAGTGCAGAATCAATAGCAATGGATGGTTTGGAAAGCAATAGATGTTACCCTTGTACATTCCAGTCCAAGGCCCCTGTCAGCTATAGCATTATGGCACATGAGAATTACTTGCCTAAATCAAGATTTCTAAATGGTAAAACATTTCATTGTGTCTCCCCTCTAATAGGTCTCACCCCCAGCAACTACAATCCAGGGGAAAATATCAAAGAGGTAAGTAAATGACCATCTGTCACTGAAACAAGAAAAATAAGACTTTAAACTACACAGAATTGTTACCAAGACATCATTTCAGACTTCATGAACAGTATAGACTAAAGCAGTATGCCACAGTGTTCTTGAAGCTGCAATCACTTAGCAGTTAAATAGGCAGGGGAGGAGGGGAGGAATGGAAAAGGGAGCAAGTCATCCAGTCCATTTAATTCTAAACCCTCCATTTTTTTCTTTTTTTCCCCCCTAGAAAAACAGCTAAGTAAAGGCCAATTTCCAGCTTCATGGGCCCAGGCACCAGTATTTCCACCACCAGCACAGGCTACACAGTATTATCAGATTTGTTACGAACAACTACATACAGGGAGAACATCATCCTTGTTCGCTTCCTGCTGAATTAAATGCCAATGCAGAAGGCAGGGATGAGTTTTATTGCAACATCTAAAGCAGAGGTCACACTGGGCAGTCCCTTCCTTCCCCCAAGCCAGAACACAGGGCTGGGTGATGAGGAAGGCAGAAGGCAGTGGAAAGTGTACTTTCCCCCTGGGAACCACCCAGCAGTAACCTCTGTAATGCTGTTTGGTTTCAGACTCTCTCTGGGAATCCTCCTCGAATTGCTTTGCTGGGACGCTTCTTGACCAAGGACAGAAAACAGTACAAGAAACGTGGGAATCTTTCTGAGTGCTTCTGGAAATACTGTGTGTAAACAGGAAACTCCCTGACTGGTTGCATAATTTATACAGATATCTGAAAACATGTATATAGATTAGCTTGATTTAAAATGAGAGTGAAGAAACATGAAGGCAGCGCCGAACTTTAGACTCTACTAAATTTCCATGTTAAAGTTTCCATGCTACTTGGAAATTAATAAATCCTTGATGTTTTGCAATTATGTTGTGACCAATGTTGTAGTTTCTTAGAGCTCAGCACAACAGGAAGGAAGTAATGGGAGAAAGAGACAAAAATACACAACACAGAGAGAACTTGGGCAGAGGAAGAAAAATTCCCATGGGGTTCTGTGAAAACTCCCAAAAGAGTTCAACTGTCCAAGTTGACCAAGAAGAGTTCAAGTCTAGAGGCAAAGGGACTTTCTCCTTTGTCACTTGATATAGATTGGGGTGCCAGGAAGAAGGGTCATTTCTGCATTCACTAAAGATGTTGAGCAGGTAAGGGATGACAGCTTAACAGTTCCCAGTCCCCTCCTGCCATCCCACAAAAACACAGCACACGTCAGGATCAAGGAACCACAAAAACAATCAGCACATGTCAGGACCAAGGAACCACAAAAACAATCAGCACACGTCAGGATCAAGCATCTGCTCCCACTCCTGCTGGAGATGACTGTTTCTCTCAGTCACTTGGAAAAAAACCCACAAATCTATTTCTCTGCCCAGCCCTCAGCTACCCATGACAGGGCAGCCTGTGCATACCATGGGTTTTCAGAATTGTGTGTGATTATCATCAAGCACAGTATGGAAGGTAAACATGGTTGTCAAGACTTTACACCCAGATTTGGGCCTCAGTGGAGGCAGGAATGACACCATGTGAGAGATTCTGTGCCTGCACACACAAGTGCAGGAAGGTGATACATGGACACAGATAATGTGTTACCAGGGCAAGCCACCTCTTGCTTGGACACTCAAGGACAGTGAGATTTGTTCCCCTGAGCTACCCATTCACTGATAATGTTGCTGTATCTTGGCATGTAACATAAATAAAAGAGAGGACAAAACAGTAGCTACAAAAACCTTCTAGCCTGACTCCTCTGTATGCAGAGTACCTCCAGACTCTCTCAGTCCTGGGTACTTTCTGATAATAACTGTAAGAAATAGAGATAAACAGTCAGGAATTGTCTCTGGGGGATGCCATCTTTGATAATATGCACAAACTGTCTGAGCTGTGAACCCCTGCTCAATACATATTTTGTATAAACCTCACTCCAACCAAGGCTCACAGAAAGCTTGAAGTAAAAACCTATACACAGGCTACACTGATCTCAATAGTACACATCATAAATCTCTGCCTGTGCTGTTTAAACAAAGCCTACAGGTTTAAAACAGCTTGTTCACTTCGTGTAAATTATAAGACAGATGATGCCAGCTGTAACAGAGAAAATTGTCCTCAAAGTCAGAGCAGGAGGATGCACTGTGCAGCTATTTGAAATCTGCTAAACATTCATCTTTCTCTTATACAGGGGAGCAAGTCAGTGGCTCTCTGGAAATTACTCATTTTCTGCTACCTCATCAGCCAATAAAAACTTGTCAGAAAAAACTTCAGATTTATCTAAATGAATAACCAGCTAAGATAGACATTTAGACAAGGAGAAATGTAGAGCCCAAGAAGACTGGGGGGAAAAATATTTTCAAAAACTGCAAGCATAAAGCTAAATAAATCCAGAGTGAATGATAATAGGAAAAATATTACAAGTATTAAAAAGTTCACTAGCCACCTACTTGAGAGAGGAAAGAAATGAACAGGTGTTGAGGATAGGGTAGAGACAAGGCAATTGAGCTATAAATAGTGAAATTGTAGCTTTTAAAACTAGAAAATACTTGCTAACATTTCTGGCACCTAAAGAAACAATACCAAATCAATTTATTATTCCAGCTAGGCCAGCTCACAGCAGCAGGAGCTGAGGGGGAATTCAGCTAATTCTAAGACACCAGAATTTCATCAGAGCCTGAAACTTTGTCAGTCACAGTCCTTGCCTCTAAGGAAGGACTTCAGACGGTCTTTGGCCATCACTGGTAGCTCTCAAAGAGAACTGTTTGAGCACCAGAAGAACACTCCTGGCAGATGCCAGATAAACTCAGGTCCAGGGCCCACGAGTGGAGAGCCTGGCCAATTCATGACACAGGAGGGTAAACTCCACTTCTCCCCCACCCCACTGTGACATATAGCTCCTGCCAGCTTTCAGCTCAGAGCTTTTCCTCCCTTCCTGCACGCCACAGACAGGGCTGAACTGTCACAGAGAACTAACCAGACTGTAGAAGGAGTCTGGAAGCCAGGCAGGTTTGCCTTTCCATCAGAAGGGGTAGCTGGGGAGGTCAGCCAGCAGCACCCTGAGCCCACGTGCACTGGGGGCAAACTGGAGCTGCAGCTGGGAGCTGAGCAGGGCAGAGCTGCACAGTGTGTGATGGATACCCTGACAGGGATCATGCTGCTGGGAAGAAAATCTACTACAGAAAATGCAGGTTCATTACTTCTGAGAATGGGATGATTAAGCATCACAGGTCCAATACTTGTTTATCACCATCTGCCAAAAATCCAGCAGTAAATCATGCAGCTCACCTCTGACATCCACACAAATGTGTAACTGCAGGTTTTCAGCTGTGAGCCAGAACTTGAGCTGGCAGGAGGATGGCTGCTATTGACAAAGCAGAAATGTGATAGGCTGACAGAGCCTAGATCTCTGAATAAAAACATACCTGAACACTTTTCATTTCACAAGCCTATTCATTTATCCTCATTTTTTGGAAGAGATAGATAATGTGACTCACATTTTTAAGAATGCTTAAAATGACCAACTAACCCTTGAAAAAAAACCAAGAAACCCTCAGTAATATATCCTATGTTACTTTCAAGATGCAAGGCACTGCATCACTTACCTTATCAGAAGCAGTTCAGTTACATACTCATCTAAGATTACTTCTTTCTTTTCCAATTTCAGTATGATGCTACTTTTGCTCTGTACCTTGTACTCCCTGCAGTGATTCTGCCTTTCTCCTGCAGGCTTCTTTAAGCATTATCAATCACACTTCTCTGTTAAGTCTCTTAAAGCATAAAAAGATGAACAAATTGTTGCTCTGCAATTAGTTAAGAACTTCCTTGCTCTATGAGAGATGCTCATGAATTAAACTTATGAATTTTTTTCTCTGTACTTCCTCTAGAACAAAAAGTTTTTGGAAAAGTCGTTACAGACAGAAGCTTTAAGTCCTGCATGCCAAATCCCAGCAGTTTAGAAATACAAATGTAATATTTTAGCACAAAACCCCTCAACAAACAGCATAAATGCCCACTACAGGGCCACTTTCACTGTCCCCACAACCCCAGGGACACTGTATCCCAACCCATGTACAATCAAAAAAGGTACTGAGCATTCTGTTAAAAGTCTATTTTCTACACATTACCAAGAACAAAATAAACACACATTTGGAGAGTTCTTTGCAGCATATTTTTCAGTTTTATTTATAAAAATCAGATGCTCCTTTAAAGTGTACAGTTAAAATCACAACTGTAAATTCAACCACAGCTGAATATTGTTTCAATAAAATACTCCTACCAACCGATGTAAAAATTCATTCAATTGTGATTCAAAACTCAGTTCAGCTGGAAGATAAACTTACCAGTACATTACTCATTCAGCAAGTATTTACCACACTGTAAAAACACATGAGGGTCCCTTCTGTTCACAGCAATGCCATGAAAATATCTACACAACAACTCATCTTTTAAAAACAAGTCTACACTTATGAATACAACAAAAAGAAAGAATAAAAAAAATTGCCAGCGAAATCCTCCAAGGGTTTCCAAACTGCTGACACCCCCACAGGGGGTACTAACTGCATCAGTGCTGTACCAGCATGTTTTCCCTCTGACCACTAAATAAGTGATTTTTTTTCCCTCTGACAACTAAATAAGTGATTTTCCAAGCAGCTCTAAACTGTCTGCAACGTTTTGCCAGGTGAAACAAAGCCACAGAAACAAAACAGCAGGTGCAAATCCAGCTGCAACACTCACTCCATTGGCCTTTCTGATCAGAACTGCATCTTGCTGTGATCACTCCAGCAAACTACAAGGACAAGTACAAGCTGAAGTAAAAACTGCCAGTTCCTGAAAACTTATGGAAATGAGGTCAAAGGCTTGATAAGGCATTTCATTGCAAGATGAAGTTGTGGTTCTAGCAGGGTAAAGAGTACCTTGGGAAAGTCTGGGGGTTTTTTATCCTAGGGGATAAAACCTGCTGATTTTGCAGCCAAGACCGTTTGATTTTTGGGCAAATAATTGTCTCATCATCACACAGGGCACTGATTCATCTGTTCATTCCTCTTACATTATTCTCCCATGCCACGATTTTTTACATAACCCAGGAGGTGTGTAGCCCCAGAGAAGGGATCCTGCACCTGAGAGTCAGCCAGGATTACAAACTTGGAATTCAAACTGCTAGGCACATGAATTTTCATTATATATGGCCAGAGGGTCTATGGCAATCCCATCAATTCAAAAACTGTCTGGGCTTTCTGTTGCTCAATGATTGTCCTGGGCACAAATTCACAGCAGTAGGGGGTACAAGGGCTAACATCTCCAAACAAGAAACACAGGGAACATAATCACATTTCTACATACAGAACCTTGATCACTTGTAGCAAAGCACAGGATACAGCAAGTGAAGACTCCCAGATTTTACTCCTGAATTTGGAATGGACTGCAGGTATGCACCTTTGTGTCTCTGCCTCTTTTTATACAGCTGGGATAATAATAGTCATCTTTTTGACATGTTCATGGACCTATGGATCAAAAGCATTATTCAAATGTTAGGTATCTATTGCCAATCTCCTGAACTAAGTCTCATTGTTTTACAAAAGAGATGACATGTCTGCCTGCTAAGACATTGCAAATCAGCTTATTTTCATACTTGGGAAATAAATGAATGTTTTCAAACTCAGGAAATAAAAATAATGCACACAAAAGAGCCTACTGTTATCATAACTTTCCTTCTGGCTTAGGGTTCCAAACTATTTTGAAAGAGACAGCTGTCCTTACCTGAAATATTCCATTTTATCTATTTCACTAAGTCTCAAAATGCATTGAAGCAATAATTTTAATTTAAGCACAGCTAAGCAGAATGGATGCATAAGTCTATTTTGACAAATAAGTTAATTAACAAGCTTCCCAATCAAGAAAGAACCCTTACACAAAGTATCTGATTACATGTTTTAGAGCAAATATTTTAGGCAATGTGGTTATAAAGCAGAATACCATATTTGGAAAATGCTGTAAAAAGACTAGGAAAAGTGTAATTTACTGCCCACATCTTCCTACTTGAATACATAACCTGCTACATGTAAACACCTACTGAAGTCTCTTATTTTAAGAGGTGTTTGAAGTCTGAACACAAGCACTATGAGGATGTGTGGACCTCTGCTGATTTACAACACAAGAAAGAAACAAGTTCAAGCTGAAAAACCTGAAAGACAGAAATGCAGCTTAAGAATAACTAGAAACCAATAGGTATAAACAGAGCAGGCAAAAACACTGAAAAACCCCCATAAAAATAATGCTGCCTGAGTCAAATCAGCCTTGAAAACTCAAAATTCTGTAAAAATAGCTTTCCTTAAAATAAACTTTTACACGAAAGATTGTCACTGGATTGACTTTTACAAGTAAAGAAACCTTTACATAAATATAGTTTCCCTTCAGTGACCTGTAGATCACAGTATTTCACCTGAAGCTTACCAGCAACTGAAACTACAAAAATGAAAATATTTTACACAGCAGCAAAAGGATTGCAGAGAACAAAAGGGTAAATAACGTGTTACATTCTAAAACCCTTTGCTGAGAAAGCTAAGGTGATTAATAATACCACAAAGAAAATGTGATTACATCCAGCTTTTGATAAACAGAGGGCAAATCAGACAAAATTTGCCAGGTTTTTAGCTAAGCATGTCCTATTTGAAGAGCACTTTGAGACATTAATGAGAACAAGTCCTTTTACATACTGAAAGTGATTACCACATTCTGAACTAAAAACTCCTTTTTCATCCATGGATTTCAACAACCAGAGACTCCACTACAATGAAAGAGGTTAAATCTTATGCAGGAAGTCAACAGTGCTAAGAAATAATGAATATATGGTTTGATGTTCAAGTTTAGCTCCACAACATGTGAGTTTTGAAAGCAGAAGAAATGAAATTAATTCTTTTTGGTTTTGGCATCATCACAACAAAAATCAGAGAAACTGCTTAAATAATTTCTTATTTGTTATGTCTGGATTCAACTCCTCCAACCACTCAACAAAGAAAACATTAAGATACCAACCCACCTTCCCAAGCACTACCAACATAAGATGAAAGATTGCATGTAACTACTTTAATTGATAACTACTTGCCTTGATAGAGAAAATTTTCCATGGGTCTGTTTTAAAAAGCAGAGTCTGTGGATTGATACTTTTGGGTTGGTTGGGGTTTTCTAATTGCTGTATGTAATTTCATCTCTGGTGTATTTGCAAACCAGTTATCCTCAATTAATTTATATATCTGTCTTGATAAACACAGCTTTCAAATCAAAAGCTGTAGAACAACTTGACTCCAAAACACACATCACAAAAAACATAGGGAAAAATCTGCTTCTTTTTACTTCAGTTTACTTCTTTTTGATGGGCACAAGCTGGCAAAAGGCATTTGATGCAGAACAACCTGGCCAGTTTCAGCTGCTCTTTAAAAGGCCTACTGGATTCTCAAACCAGCTACAGCAATTTCTGAGCCTCAGAATATTTGGATCTTTAGTTTACACCTTTAAATATTGAACAAAAATGAAGAGTACTGTAGCTTGGCTTCAATACATCCACCTTGCTTGGGGGAGTAAACATGCTCTGATCAATAGGTTCATCACCACAGGCCCTTAAACACTGCATCTTTTCACACTTACTTGCCAACTTCAAAAGAACAAACACCCAAACGAAAAAAAAATCTTTGTATTTTGCTCATCATTGAGCAGTGAAAGGTTACAAACATAACCCATTCTATGTCAAGTCTGTGAGGTCAGGAAGTGAAACATCCTCGCACTGAAAGATTGTCATCAGAGTCATGCCAGGAGTGGAGGAAGATTGAGTTTGATTTGTGACTGCTCATGTTGGTAAGAGATGGCCATGGGGATTCACTGCTGGTATGAAGCAAAGCCAGAGGGAAGGAGGGTGGGAATTACACCAAGCAGTTGCACTGACACAGGTGCTGATGTCCTCAGTGTGGCAGCACTGGGGGAGGCTCTCCCTTGTTTTCCATGCTGTCATCAGCCACTGCAGCCTCACAACTTGCTTCCCTGCTGTCACACGTAACACAGCCCTTTGAAAAGGAGCAAGAAAGAGTAGTTTAAATCCTTTTTATGAGTTATTTCAAAGGGTCAAATCCTATGGAATGATACACTGCAATCTCTTGAAACCTCTGACCAAGGGGGTGAGATCTGTCTAAAAGCAGAGATTATACAGTTATCTTGCAGATACTTGCACCTGCCACTTACCTTGCCTCAGAGATTAGTTAATTTGGTTAGTGGAACATACAGTTCTACCTTTGAGATAAAAAGGCATGTGACTGTCTTGAATTTGAAGACCTTATCACTCAGCTTTATAAGCAAGCTCCTTATTGAAGATTTGGACTGTGGCGTGAACAGAAACAGCACTGACCAACACGAACAGCTGAAATGTCTGAGTGTATTGATATTTTTCTTGCTCTTGAGAAATGGTACAATATTGAAACAAAGTCCCCAAACAAAACTACATTTCTTGCTACTGTCAGAAGTCTGGTTGTATTTGCAAAATTACAATCTGCACTGGAAACATGACTTTCTGCTTAGGAACAGTTTCAGAACCTTAGATAGAAAACAGTGATATTTACATACCAATACATTTCCTAACAATTGACATTATAAACACTCAACAGAATTTTCTACAAGATCACTGGACACAATTTTGCTATCTGAATCAAACACAGGGTTCTTAACCACAACAGGACATAAGTTATCAATGAGGCATTAGGAAAACACAGACTAGTTTTCTGGTCTTGTTCCATAGCCAAGGACATACATGACTTAGTTTTTCTTCCCTAAGAATAAACACCACATCTCAGAATGCCACATTTGACAACCCCAGCCCAACATGCAGTGCTAAAACAATGAGATTTTTCTGGTGCACAAGTACATAAATACAACCTTAAAGTTTTCTGTACAATTCAAGAGTGAAGCTCTAGGTCTTTGTGGGACTAGATCTGTCTTGCCATTCTCCACAGCGCCTGGGAGCACTTTAAACTGATTGGGACATTCTCTAACACACATCAGTGCAAACCAGAAGCAGTTTAGCAGAGTGCCAAGGAGTTACACCAGCCAAAATAATGAAGATTGAATGAATGAATACACCTACAAAAACTGGCTATTTTTGTGTTTCTTACAACACACCTGACCCTCCTCTGTGACTGAGCATTCTTCAGCTTCCTGAACACACTTGACTGAATCTTTATTGATGTCCCAGCTTTATATGCTATTCAATTATAGCAACAATTTTACCAAAAAAAGAGCAAAGGACTTAATACAAAGAGGGAAAACCAACTCCAGATGCCTTACATGAGATTATGAGCCCCATAACCCAGCACTGTAAGATGGCCCTGGTTAGAAATGCCTGGGCTGGCCAAGGCAGGGATGACCTACAGCTCTTTTCCCTCTGCTCACCTGGGTGCTGATTTGCAGGGGGACAGTCTGGGTCCTGATCCACGAGTGCACCTCTGCAAGCTCCTTCTTCTGCCCATCTGTAAACCAAGGCTGCTGCTTTTGCATGACTGCCAGCTTCTCCAGATCCTGCTTCAGAACTTCCTCTTTGATTCTGCAGGGAAGTGACACCTGTGAGCACAGCTGTACTACACAAGCAAGGCAGGCACTGATACTGTGCTAATCTCTTCACCACAATCTATGGCTGAAGCCCAGACAGCACCAGCTGTTGAAAGGGAACTGTACTTTGTACCTTATTTGCTTTGTAAGGCTGCTTTCAACACTGGGCTAACAACTGAGGTTTGTTTGCTGTTGGCTTTGTTAGCAGTTTTTGGTTGTTTGGTGTGGGGTGTTTCTTTGTTTTATGGCTTTATGTGGTGCTTTTTTAATGTGGAATCCAATTACAAATTATATATATAAGCTAATTACAAGCAACTTGCAAATAACCTGTAGTTCTACCCCTTTATGCATTCAAAATACAGGACAATAACCAATCCCACTAATACTTCAGCAAAAAAGTTTACATGATCCCTTATCTTAACAGATGGGGGGAACAGGAAAAAAGTAAGACAAAAGTAAATAACCAGGCCTAAACTGCACAAAAATAATCTAAGACACCTTCTTGAAGTTTCATTGGTATGTGTGCTGTTTCCACAGTCTCACTTTAATCCTATAGTTCCATACACAATTCCAAACCACATGTCAGAAATTGTTGATGTTTTCCAACCTGTTTGGCATTTGGTAATTCATTAGAACTCTCTCAGGTGTCTGATCCATCATCACCCAGGCTGACTCATGTTTTGATTTATAAGCTGTCCCTTTTTCTTCTGCTTCCTGATTCTTCTCTTCTTTGGAAGCTTCAGAAGAATAATTACTGGCAAAATACTTGCTGCTTTTCCCACTACCTGCTGAGAATGACCATGGAAGCAAAAAAATAAAAAAAAGCAGATGCCTGGAAAATCCCAGTAACTCAACACAAAAAATACACCACCCCCAGTGTATTCTTGCAAGTCAGTTCTGTAATACAAACGCAGGCATTCCCAGATAATTGCTCTAGCAATTACTACCTATTGAGAATTCAAAGATAAAGTGCATTCTCTCAAATTACTCAAGGTCTCCAAAGCTCCATTCACTTTTCTCAAAATCAATTGGTTCAACTTCTCTACTTCTGAGAGGTCTTGTTCTAGGCAGATTCAGCTTTAGTCAAGAAAGGTGTAAAGCAGTATCTAATGCAGAGAAAAATGGTAATGAGAAAAGTGAAGAGTGACTTTTAGGTTAAAGGAATAGCTTCTTAGACTCACATTTCCAACTACAGTCACTGAAACAAACTTGGCTTCAAACACTAGAAGTTGGTGAAAAGTAAAGGCCACGGATCTTCTTACATGGATTTCCCATCCCCACTACATATCCTGCTATTAATTATATGTTAGCAAGCCCTCTAGCACCAAATACCTAAATCTTGGGACTCCCCTACCTGTGCCATGACCAGAAGTCTCGTTGAAGCTAGAGCCTAAAGAACCAGATAAAGCTGATCCACTGCCTGATGCTGCTGAACCTGAACCCAACTGTGAGTCCTCGTACGAGTGGTCAGGAAATTCAAGAGCAGCACTGTTACCACTATCTTCTGGCTCATTATCCTGGAGACAAAAAGCAGATCCAACACATCCACAGAAGTTACATTTAAGTATGCAAAAGGAAATTCATGCAGTTACTGAATTTGTCACACGTTGACCAAGTTCTCATATCAATTCAACAGGTTTGGAGTTTTTAGCTCTGAAAATGAGTGGCGGTTTAGAACTCAGGATAACATTCTTCATGGGTGAAAATCAACAAGTATCTGAACTCTAGTTTACTGGTTTCTGCTGTAGATCCTTCCCCAATTTGTCAGGATATTGTACAGTTGCATAAAGTTAACAATTTCTGCTGACAAGAGAGGAGTCAGTTCCCTTCACATCCTGTTAGATGGCATGAAGCAGCCATACACATCAAGCAAAGGTGCACTACAGGGAAAATGGGAGTCTTCCCCTGACTCACTATGCGAAGCAACAGCTTCAGCAGCTCCAGGTACACCAGCTCCCCTTTCAGGACCCTACCCTGCAGTTTCAGCTGATCCAGCCTTTCCAGCCAATCTGGATTCAGGAGGTAACATTTTTTTCCTTGCCTGCAGAGCTCAGATTCCTGCCTCTGAGTTTACCGCGGAAGTTGGAGAGGCCTTTTCTATGCCCATGTATGGAAACCGACCCACACGGATCCCTGTTCTTCTTTCATTAGCTGCATCCCTGGGAGACAGAGGGAGTAATTAGAAGAGTATCTTCCCTTTGTTTTGGTTCTCCATAGACTGTGGGACTGGGTGAAAAAGGATGCAAACTGCACAGCACTAACCAAGTTCCACATGCATCAAAGCCCCAAACCCCAAATTCTAGCTGACAGTTCCACTGAAAAGGCTGCTGCCAGAGTGCTGAGCAGAAGCAGCTTGTGGCAGCCTAGACCAGAAAATCTCACATTTCTGTTATTTACTAAGTGCCCATACTGTACTGATGTAAGTTCCCATAAGCACAAGTATAAACTGCTTTCTCCACCTCCTGTGCTATTTGTGACCTGCAGCCTACATAGCACAGCCAACAGAAAAAGCAGCTAACAAAATCTGTGTCCCTGACACACAGATCATCACCACCAGTTTTTGTGACAGAACACTGTGAAAGTCAGTTTCTCCTCTACACGAAAAACCTTTGTTACTTACACATTTATCTTCTGCATGTGGCTTAGCATCAGCACTAATGGAAAGCTCCGTAGGTTTTGGCAGCTCCTCTTGAAGCAAATTCAGCTGAAGTGGGGAGCTGCTCCTTGAGCTGCTCAGCAGCAGGGCCTGGTCACACTGGCCCTCTTGCTGGTCCTCCACGGATGAGTGAGGAGAGGCTGGAATGGGCTGATCCACAGAGTGTGGTGTGACTGGTGATGGAGCACAAGCAGGGGCTGCTGGAGGTAGTGTGGTGCATGGATATGAAGAGGGGGGATAAACACACTGAGGGCTGGGGAGAAAGACATGTTGAGGCATCTGAGGGTACATGGGGAAACCCTGAAAAAATACAGCCATGAACGTGCCGATGTTTGGGGGATAAAAGGCTGGGTATGACTGTGTTCCACAGCACAGCTGTGATGAGGACATGGACTGAGGTTGTAATGAGCGAAGGGCAAGCTGCTCTCCTCCAGAAAAGGCTGGGAAAGTAGACACTGGATTCAAATAGGCAGGAAATCCCACAGGAGGATGGACATTCAAACTGGAGGAGCTCAGATAGGACACTTCTGAGGGAGAGAACAACTGTTTCTGATTTGTTCTCTTCTCACATGGAAGACTATTTCTATTTTTACTAGAAGAGTGGCTATCTGAGCACTGTCTCTGAGGTTTCTGGCGCTTGAATTTTCCATGTTTTCCTTTTTTACAGCTAGCAGGGCTCATCTGCTTTGAAGGGGAATCGCCTGAGGAAGAAAAATAAACATATTCACTGAAATGACAGACCCAAGAAAAAAAAAAAAAGAGAGAAAAAAAAAGAGAAAAACACCCAGATAAGTGAGTGTGGCTTATTCAGAGAGCTGACTTTCCTCTGGATAGTTCTTCCATAAGCCAGTGATGGATTTGCTGACATATGTACAATATTTTCCTTCATGTCATCAATTTTCCTATTGATCACTTTGGCGTATCCCAATCAGATCTTTTACGTTCTTTCAAGAGGAGGCAACAAACTACCTGGGATTTGCAGGCTTTATTGCAATAACTAACTATCTGCTTTGTGAAAAGTCTAAGATAGCAAGGTCCAAGATGGAGCAGACCTTCTGTGTGGGCAAGGTTGCTGTCAAATCTTGGCACTCCAAAGGAAGCATTCTGTAAGCAGCCACAATAAGACACTCACTAAATTGTACAAAGGAGAACCAGACTTCATGGCTAGGCTGGTTTTGTAAATCATCTAACAAAGTCTTTATTTCTCAAAGCTGCTGCCTACCTTGGCCACAGGAATGTCTGTTGTTACTTCTGCTTCCTTGTTGAAGGTAAGTCCTAAACGGAGAGAGCAAGACCCTCTGTCGGAACTTGTCAACATAGTTCTGCTCCTCCTTTTGAGTGTGGGCTGACAATGTCTCTTTTGTTAGCCCAACTGGCTTTAAGTCCTCAGGCAGCACTGCAAGGCTCTGAGAATTCACAGGAGGCAGCTCAATTTGTTCACTTCCAACAGCAGCATCCTCCATTGTAGTCACTTCTTTGAAGAGGGAAGAAAATAAATCACTCTTTGCTCTGCCCTTCTGGTGTGAACTACCACAAAACCCAGAGTGTTACACAGAAAACCTCATCTGAGCAACTGAGCAGAGGCACAGGGAGAAAACATCCTTTCAACTCAAATATAGTTATGCTAACATCAAATTACTTTGCATGGTCTGGAAAACTTCAAATTCACTTTGAAGTCAGAGGCACTTGTTCATATTTTCTTAGTACAATAGCAGCTACATACTCCTTTTTTTGCTTCTTTCTGCATTAAAGTGAAGTAACACTGGCCCCATAGTAATTTTTATTTGAATCCTCAGTGGCCAAAAGCACATTGCTGTGTTTGAGGCATATGCAATGAAGTTCAAGGGGAAAGGAAACAGTGTAGCCTATTAAAGCTATTTTACTAAAATACCCTAAAAACTTCCAGGCTCAAGTTTTTCTTCACAGCATCACGAGGAGTACCTTAGTATTTCAGAATTCACATTCATTGAGGACATATCTTAAATGAACAAAAACTTTCTCACCGTGTACTTCAGGCTGGAAACATTGTGCAAATTGAAACATCAGTCAGTGTTTTGTGAGTGTGAACAGTACCTGATTCAGGGTGTGGGACATGCACTATAGTGCTGCTGTAGCTGCACTGGCTGGTGACAGATATGACACTTGGAGCCTTGTTGGACAGGGTCAGGTCTGCCAGAGGAGCTCCCACCATGCCTGCAGTTGGCTGGTCTTTCAGCGTCTCTTCCAGACCAGCAGATATTGGCGTGTGGGACTCAACTGCTGACAGCATAGCAGTATCTATTGGCAAATGACAAAGTTTCTACATGGGATTCCATTTCAAGCACTATGCTCCCAATTCATCAAGTCTCACTGGTTCAGAAATAACCAGTAACTATGCAGATTATTAAATAAGACAGTCTTATATACCAAAAAAAGACATTTACATGCCAGTGCAATGTCAGCACATACTAAATGTGGCGTACAATGAGTGAGCAACAGAAGGCTCATTTAACAACAACAAACAAGAGTTCCTTTGATGCATTCAAAGACTTAACATTTTAGCTTTTGTTTAATTGGGAGATCTAGGCAATTTAGGAAAATATTTACTAAATATTTACCAGAATACTGTTAGCAACACAGCAGTTTAAAAAGTGGACAAACCTTGGAACACACAAGAGTGACATATAAAAAAAACCCAAATCAGTTTTTGTGGTTCTAATATGATTGTCAGTACACTTTGTGTTACCTTCCAATGCCCTGACTTCCTGCTGCCTTTGCTGGACTTGTTTGTCATCTTCTGAAGATGACGATGATGTATTTGCAGAAGATTTACATTTCCTTTTCAATGCTGGAATACTGCAGCTCTCTAGATATCTGAAATGAAAGCATATCACAGGAAGCTCTTTCTACTTTGGGGTTTTTTTTTTTCTCCATTTGGAGATACAAACATTTGAACAATCCAAACTGGAGATCCAGAGGTTGTTAACTAGTATTTTAAATTCATTGCAGGAAGTTCTGGACATGTATCTGCTTTCCAAGGACTATTTTAAATAAAATCTATCACTCTTTGAGGGGGGGAAAAAGGAAAAAGATTACATTATCCACTGACTTAAAAAATACAGTCCTTTTATAAACTTTCTGTTTTATATGGATGTTCTCAGAGTAAGTAATGAGAAGACACTGACATATTATGACCATCAAAATTCACTTAAATTCCTATTCCACCAATGACAAATATCAACAAATAGTTGCAAACAGAATCTTAGGTCCTAAACTTTTCGTTACTATGTAATTCAGATTGGGCAATCCATTCCAATATTCAGAAGGCAGAAAACTTTACAAATAATCCCAAATTTATCTCACAACTCAAACCCCAAACAGTTTAAGGCCAATGCAAGCTGCTTGGATATTTATTGTCTACCAATTAATCTCACACTTGTATCACTAAAATTGTTTCATAGTTTATTACCTGATGATACTATCAACACAATTGATCTGCTGATAGGAAGGAACACGTGGAGTCTTCCTTGGATCATCATAAAATGTGTTGCCTGGTTCTTCTGTGCTATCCCCTCTCAGTGTCTGAAGAAAACAGGAAGCAGTGTGCCTCTTCCCTGGAACAGAGGAAATCTTTAAAGATTCCTCTCAAGGGCATCTAAACACTACCCTCACACAGACATATATACACACACAGATAAATATATACTGGAATCCACATCATGATACAAGCATGTATGGTCTGTGACAGCATAGCTCTCCTTACAAAGTTATTCTGTATTTTCATGTCAATTTATATGTTTTGAGGCAAGGCAAGGAGAGGGGGAAAGATGCCTGAAAAAGGCCAACCCCCTCCCCACCACCTTAAACATCCATTTGAAAAGGCAAGCAAACACAAAGAACACAGTATATAAATCCCCCTGCATTTAAGTTGCAAATAAAGCTGCAATTAATATTACTCTTCTTTCAATTTGTACATCACAGAATCCAACCCATTATTTAGCAGTAATTCACAGCTTTGTATACCATGGATACATGGGCCAGAGTCCCATGACTCTGACAGAATTTTGACAGTACAGTCCTCTAGGACAACAGCAGCAGTTAACTTTAACAGAGAGTATCACAGAGCAAAATGTTTTAATACAGATTCCTATAATATTTGAGGGAGCATCCAGGTTTCTCCATATATTTGTGCTACATACAAACTGCAAATAATGTGCATTAATATAACTTTAAACACTCAGTAATTAAACCCTTATTTCAGTGGGAAGTGGGGCCTTATTTTCCAACCTATGATCATTTCTAGGAGTTCACATAAAGTAACCAAGGGGAGCTTCCACACTACTTGCTACAGGCATGTGTGCATTTTCACTAGACAAGGTTAAAGTATAAAAAAGGAGAAGTCTGTTAACCCAGAAAGAGACAGATATGTTCCTCCATATTTCAAGGAGAAGTTAAAACATTATTGCATCTGCTGAGGTTATTTTTAGGGGTGAATTGGGGGGTAGGTGGGGAACTTGTTTGTTTGGGTTTTAAACAAAACAAACCTCCTCTCATGTCTAAGACATGCTAAAAAAACGCTGTCTGAAGTTCTTCAGCATAACACCACGTAGCCAAACTCATGGCTACAGATCTACAGGAGTTCATGTAACCTTAAGGATCACAACTACACTAACTTACCTCCCAAAACCTCTGAGCTCACAGCCTGCTCATTTGCATTCTGTGGCTTGCTCCTCGATGCAATGTACAGCTGCTGCCCCAGGTTCTTTATTCGGTTGACATCTGCACAAACTTGTTGCAATGTCATCTTGAGACACACAAAAAATGCAAAGTCAGAATAAAATGAGTACAAAGAGGCCATAGGAGCTGACTTGGGCTCTTGTATTCTTCAAATTGAAAGGAGTAGACTGTCAGCCTAAGCCTGGTATCTATTGGTATTTGTAAATTTAATTAATCCAATTATCATGGTTAATTTAAGTAAATTAAGTATGATAAAGCTCAAACAGCCTCAGCATTTGAATGCTTTAATACCCATGCCAAACCTTCTGAGTAGGAATAAGCTGATGACTTACTCAGGAGCCTCACAAGGAAATGAAGTAATTGCAATGTTTGTTTTAGGGCAGCACTACTTCCACCCTCTTATATAGCAGTCAGCAAAATTAAGAGCAAAAACCAAAAGCCAGCACTCTGTAATTAACCAATTTAGTCTGAACATGGCTTTATTCTCCCCACTTCAATAAAGTTCATTATAAGAAGCATATACATACACAGTAAATATTTTCATTTTTACAGGTGTATTTTCTCTACTCTGGAGGCAGTGACACATTCATAGACTTACTGGTTCCTGTGTTTCCTCTGCACAGTTCCCATTGGAGTCACTTGAAGATGCTATGCTGATGTAGTGCTCATAAGAGCCATTGCTTCCAAGGCTTCCATAACCACTGGAAACATTGCTGTGAACTGGCTGTATGAGAGGGGAAAAAAAATTAAAAATCACCCTCTGAGAGAACAAAATGAAGGAAACAACATGCTTTGCAACACAGAACTTCAAATAAACAAAGATAATCAAGTGAAAAGTCAGTATTTGTCTGGGCTCTACCACTTGCTTACAAAGAGTTCTCTACCATGCTTCAAACTGTTTCAAGATGCAGATTTACCTTTCAACATAAAGACTTGGCAAAAATGTCAAACAGATATTTTTTTTCTTGGTAATGAGGTGGGCCTGTATCCATGTAGAACTTTCCTTTCAGACCTTTTAAAAGGCCATCCTCAAAACAGCCCACTAATCAGACTCAAGTTTCTTTAGCCTCTCACTCAGAAGGCCAGCCTGTGTTCTGAAATTCTTTTGCCTTCTTTACCTGCAGAAGCAGTTTGTAAATTTGTCCTTGTAATTCTCTTATCTCTTTCTCCACGCTGCCCGTTTCTTTACTTCTTGGGGCAAAGACATCTTCATTCAGAGGGCTTCTGGAGAGAGCCAACAGTATTTCACTGTTCATTTTCATTTCATGAAAAGACAGCCATAAACACTTATAACAGATTCTGAATTGATTATGATTATTTTATTTTGACTGTTGGGTCAACACAGAGGAATGTCATCTGTCCCAACAGCTGCTCTGCTGGGGTAGTGCTATGGGAAGTCCCTACACCAGCAGAGACACCAGTTAAGGCTGACAAACATCTACCTCTCTGTCTCCTTCACTCAGAAGGCACTCATACCCCATAAAACCTTGTACAAAAGATCACTTTGAAAAGTCAGGCGGCCATTCCCAAAAGCCATTTCCTCTATGAGAAACCAGGTAAGAAGGCAGTCAGTCATATTTTCAAATTTCTTGAAAACTAAGGAGAAACATCTGAAAAATTAATTTGTACGTTCAATACTAACTGCATTTTAAAAAGAGGTTGCCTTGGCCAATATTTAAATGCTGTATCAAGTATATATGCCAAAAGAAAGTCAATTAATTAGGTTTTCTGGTGAGACAACCATGAATTAATTTTAGGTAATTATTTGTTAAAGTGATCTTATTTTATGCTGCTTTTTAGCTTATGCTCATCTAAAACTGGTACTTTGATTTACATCAACTATGCAAAAACCTGCTAAAATAAAAAGCTGGCTTTGCCTTTTACTTCAAAGTCATTCACTTATTTTCACACTTAATAAAACAAGACTAACGCTGTTCTGAAGGAATGGTGTGAAGACAGATGCTAGGCTGTTGTCACATCTGCAAGAGCAAATTATGTCTCTAGTTTAGTACTTAGACTGTTTTGTTTTGCAGACCAATCAATGAAAAACACTTTATTTGATCAATTCTGCCACTGACTTACGTCCGGACTTTGTGTCGGCCAATGATGAACACAACTTTCCTGCTCCAAGGATTCACAAAACTGGACCAGCTGGTGTCCAGTATGACATAATCCCCATTTTGAGTACAAAATCTAATAGGTAAATGTTCAAAAGGGGGTTGGCCAGCAAATTTCAGTACTGAAAGAAAAACACAATCAAGAAACAAGGTTTAGCTTACATTATGACACAGTAGTGCAAGCACAAACACTAATGACTGGGGCTCTTAGAACTTTGGGATTGAATTTACTTTGATCTCAAACTGACAGCATGAGTTAATCAGTTAATTTTTATCTAGATTGCAGATCAGTCACATGTCAAGCAATATGATAAAGAACTGTAAAACCAACAGAAATTCCTCTAAGGGCAGCTCTTACTTTTCCGGTGAATAGTGATCATCAAAGGACGATCTTCTGGGTGCAAATACATCAGTATGGATGTTCCAATTAAATCCTGAGGTAAGTAACCCAACAAAGGCACTGCTCTGAAACCCAAACACATCATCACAGGTTATAATGCAGTTTTGACTACTTCCATCCGTAAAAATGTCAAACAGATATAAGTGCCCATGCGCAATCAACAGTGAAATGAACTAAGGCTACAGAACATTTCCCAACCGATCCCATAATCCTGCACTGCAATATTGACACACACCCATGACAAACATTTCTGTGCCTGGAGATTTAACAGATATTCACATTTGCAGACAGTTTTGTGCTTGTTTACATGCAAAGGAAAAAAAATGGATCTTGAAGACAATGGGTCATAGGCAAACTGTCAGTAATTATGCTTGTTTTCCACTGTTGATGCTACCACAGCTCCCCATCGCCCTGGATAAGGAAAACTGACTGCAGCTCTGTTTAAAATGTGTTTTAAACCAACAAAGGAGATTACATCTGTGGAGTGTGAGATGTCTTCCATGAGTGGACTAACACAAAACTGTTTTGCTTAATTATATTTAATTATATTGCCAATTGCACAGTTCAGCTACTTTACTTGAGTCTCCAGCTGCATCATTAAATGATTTTTTCTACCTCTCCATACATACCTCACAGGTCTGAAAAACTCAAATCTCTCACCTGTCATCTATGTCCAGAAAAACACATCCAGGGGTGTGTGTGGTGGTGAATATTCTTTTATCCATAGGAATTCGAGGAGCTAATAGAAACAAAATATGCACTAAGACAGAAAACTTGGGCATTGCTGTTGCTCATGATATTTAGTGGTCCCTGAACTTTATAATTGTTTGCTGCTTTCTAACCAGTAACTCATAGAAACATTACAGATTTTTAGGTACTACAGACTTCTCTCTAAAATAAAAATAACAAGTAGAGGTCAAATGTTTTGGGGCCTGGCAAAGGCAGCACAGATATTCTGGATTTGTATTCATGCACACACAAACTGCAACTTACACAGGTGAGACTACCCAAGCACAGGTTATAAACAAAGAAAGAAGACTTTCATGGACTGCATTTATCTACTGGCTTGGATTTTTCTCCACTGAAGCCTCCTGACTTGCCTTCATATCCAGAGTGGATTTTCTCAGCCAAAGCCAAGCAGCAGGACTCTGCATCCACACGGACAGAAGTGCACACGTGGACCAAGTACGGGGTGATTCGGAAGGGGTAACAACGGCCTTCTTGTTCTTGATCTTTCCCACCCCTGAGGAAAAGCAAAAGGGATTAAACACCCTGGTTTCCAGACTCACATACTGTGTGCCAGGGTTGAGAGCCTTGCCCAGAGAAGTTATGCTGAGCACAAACCCAAATAATCAGGTCCTATGCACACTCGTTTGAGATCCAAAGTCAAACACTCAGCAACACTGACCTCCCTCCTGTTGAAGTCAAGTAGATGTTTTGTCTCAAACACTTACATTCAAAGGCTGTCTAGAAATATTCTTACTCTAATGGTTAAAGATTACCTTCTAATTCTCAGTCCAAGTGTATTCACAACAACCACTCATTTGGTTTTGTGCTCTCCTTCAAACTAAACAGTTCTTCTGCTTGTTGTTAATTCTGTACCATTTTTAGGAAAGAAAATTAAAATATCTGTCTCCTTCAAGGTTAGTTTTCACCAACCTACATAAGAAAAACTGCTCCATACTTGCTGTATTGTTGTTCTTTGATTATCTTCCATAAGAATTTATCTTCCTAGAATGTGTTTGAACTGTAGCAGCACACAACATTTTTGATGAGATTTTAACCACAGCTTTGCAACAGCTGCAGTAACAATTGGCACTTTCTATTGCAAGTGCTTTTCCACCTGTTATAATTTCAATATTGCACCCAACTCTTACAGAAAGAATTGAGTTAAATTTTTGAAGATTATAATTCACATTAAAAGTTACTTTCTTATTCCACACTTAGTTTTCTAAAATGTTTCTAGACAGAAGTGAGTGTCATAAAAACTACTTCTGACACTTCTGTCTTTGCGAAAACAAAAGATACAAATGAAAATTGGATATAGCAGAAGTTTAACTCATAAAAAATCCCATTTTCTTACTTAAGCCTAGAATGTGTGCTTGTAAAAAAATATTCTTACTCATAAAGCCAACATAATCAAAAGATCTGTTACATAAAGGAAATAGAGGAAGATGTTGTACAAGAACATGGAGAAAAACTGTTGTAAAATGTTTATGTGTCCAACAAACTGTTCCCCCAACCTAACACTGCTATTTGTCCTGTTATATTCATTTCAGGTGCCCTTACACAATTCAAGAGACAAAGGTAGTTTAAGAGTTAAGGCTGTTTAAACACATATGAATGAACCAATGATCAACTGAAAGATGAGTAAATGTCATATCTGCTCAGAAGCAGATTTCTTACTGAAATCCAGAGATCACCTGAGTCTGGGACAGAACGTCAGTGAAGACTGAAGGCCAATCTCAATTTTTTTCCTCTTTTAGCTCTAAGATTAGTCAGGTACTAAGCAACAAACAGCATTCACAGCAGCAGCAAGTCAGGCTTCACAAGCCTCAGGGGTCAGGCTTCACACTGGCACTTAGGTGACCTGAGTTTCTGTTAAGGCTCCTACCCCAATCTCCCCAGCAATCTTATGCTCAAGCAAAATACTCTTTGCCTCCACTCTCAAACAGTAAAAGGGGGAGCAGCAATTTTTCACAAGATCATTCTCCTGCATGAGAGGAGGAGTGTCCTACTTAAGGAAACCAACTGGTCCAAGAGAAAAATGTATAAAGAGTTTTCCCTTCTGTCCCAGTGCAAGTTTATGCACCACTCTGGGAAAGATGTTCAAAATGAGCTACTAGATAACAATATTAAACACAGAAAGCCCATTTTGTAATGGACTTTCATGACCTCACACTGGTCAGCTATAACAATAGAACAGTTTCTGCTAGTACTGCACCCCTTGTCAGCCTTCACAAAAATAGAACTATAATAATGCACTTACCTGATCCTACAGAAAAAGGATTTCACCTGGGCATATTCATATGGAGAAGCTAATAAGATGAACACATTGAAAGTATCAGTTAATATCCTTAAAAAGGTCACACCTATCAGAACTATGTTAAACTCTGCATTCTCCAGACTTTCTGAACAAGACTGAAGTCTCACAACCTAATCTTTATTAACTACTGAATTGTCTGTTCAACAGTCTGCTCCCACCTCAAATGTTCTCTCCTCTCTCTGGTCCACTCACTCTGAGAGAAATGGCTGACCTGGAACTAAATTCAGAGGAAATGCATATGGGAAAGGAGAAAAAAAAAAAAAGAAAAAAGGGAGCAACCAAAGCAANCTGAGAGAAATGGCTGACCTGGAACTAAATTCAGAGGAAATGCATATGGGAAAGGAGAAAAAAAAAAAAGAAAAAAGGGAGCAAACAAATCAACCAACACATCAAAAAAACTTTCTCCAGTGCATCACTACGAAAAGGAAAGGTGGTATTTTCTGGTTTTATGAGCCAAGTACCAAAACTTATATACAGACAAGCAGACCACAGCTCCACTGGGGTGCCATTGCTCTGCTGGGTAGGCACATCACTGGCATCCAAGTTGTGAAATCCCTGGCATTCAAAACCTCCAGATGTCTCCTATCCTTTGAGACCAAGGACTTTGGACTTCTCAGAACTGATGCCAGAACAGCCCCATGTCAAGGTGGGCAAAAAACACAGCCTTGGCCTGCAAGCTACATTTGCTTGTTATTTGCTCACAAATAACACAGGACTCAAAAATCTCAGTTTAGACACATCCAGCACTAAATAGCAAATTAGCTTGACATTTGGGTTTGATGAGCTGTGTTCACAGCAGGCAGTGAGTGGACCATAAAGACAAAGCACCCAAGCAACCACAAGGTGTAGGTTAAATGACTTTAAGCTCACAATCAGACTTATCTTCTTCTCAAAAAGCAGCAATATTTGGAATGAGTAAGATGATACATGAAACAATGCAGTATATGCCTTTTATTTACCCCAAGTAAGAGTTAAGCCTTTAGCAGACTAGCTAGGACAGGTCCCACAGTCACTCCAGTTTTCAGAGTGGAAAGGAACAAATGAGGCTGATGCATACTGCTAGCACAAGAATTTAAAATTAACTACTACTCTGTCCTCATTCTGCAAAGACAGGAAGTCACAAAGAGCATTTAGAGCATTGCCATGTCCCACCTGTTTGACTTTCCATGTTCCAAAGGGGCAGGTGAGACTGATCAGTGTGTGTGTAGAACACACTCACATCCTGAGGGACGAGCAACTCCACAAACCGGGAAGAGTCCAACACTTTCTTCTTACAGTTCAGGATAGATGCTGCCTGCTCAGAAATATGCACTATGCGTCCAGACAGCAAAGAAAACACAGCCACAAACGTGTCCTGGAAAACAAACAGTGAGAGCAGTCATTGCTGAAACATGGCAGGGATAACTTAAGGATAAAAAACAAAACAACCCCAAAACAAACCCACCAACCCCAAACACCACACATCACAACCTCAGGCTGAGGTTCAAAAATGTGTTGGGTAGTGTGTGATCTGCTACACTCTCCAGTGCTACAGCAGTGTACTCAAGACTTACAAATGCTAGTAAGACTGCATTAGTCTTCTCAAAACAGATTAATGCTTGCCTTTGCTCTGAATGATTGGTTATCACACACTCCTCCACAAATTTCAGAGGATTCATCACAATTCCATACACAAAAACATTCTGAGAGCTTTCCAAATTTTTTTTGTATTTTTTCAAGCATTAGTAATATTTTTGATACAGCATCCAACAGTACTGAATTTCAAGAAACACTTCTTTAAAGCAGAGCCAGAAAGCATGACATATATTGCAAAACAAGAAAAAAAATTAAATGCACAGTACAAATAGGAACCAAAAGTCCCTCACAACTATGGATCTGATTGGTTTTAAAAACTTTCTGCTGTCTCAAGAGATTACTCTGCTGTAAATGAATGCTCAAAGAGCTATTTGTTACTTCTGGCCAAAAAAATACCAAAACACAAAAAACAATCAATCAATCAAACCAACCCCCCCACACACACCTTGGTATTTCTTTACTCACTATTGTACTGACACAGCACAGATAAGACATAATCTTGATTTATTATAAAAAACTTCAAGGTCTGTCTGGCTAAAATTTAAAGGCCTTTCAATTTTACACATTCTATTTCCACAAAACAGTGCTAAGAGACTAAATTTAGTGAAATTGAGTGAACTCCTTGAGTGTGCTCAATTCTTACAGTGTTTTTTGGAGTGTGCTCAGATGCAACTGCCACCAACTCTTCTATGCTGTATGTCACCACATCTGTCTGAAACACTCTTCGGTCATTCAGAGCCTGGAAAAAGTCATTGTTTGCTAATTGGAAAAAAACAAAACAAAACAGAAAAAGCAAAACAAACACAAGGAAGTCAGTAAGGAGACTACTTTGAAAGTATTTCTTACAGCCCTTGTACTTTTGTCATCTTTTTGGTGAAGTCCAAGGTGAGATGAGAAGGTCTGTGTAGTGACAAAGGGAAAAGGAATACCGATTATACTACTGGAGTAATCTCATTTTGTTACAGAAAACAAGAAGTACAATTTTCGCTACTTAGTTCTGTGGGAAAAACACAAACTAACCAATAATTTTTCTAAGTGGGATGGGGATACTGTTTTCTCAATATACATAAAAAGTTACTATTAGGCACCTCCTAGCTATGGGACTCTGAAGAAAAAGAGAAGCAGTAGGGGGGTAGCTCAACAGAAAAGATAACATGGTTGTTTAACAAAAAAACTGAAACCATAGTGCTTCAGGAAGTCAAGTCTTTGCAGGATAACTGGAATGCATTCTTTTAATGCTACTTGTTGCCAGACACATCTATGCAAACCATGCTGTTGTTCTTCCAGATTTTCCCCACACGTACCTTGGACCTGCTGGACACACTGCAAGGCATAGTTGAGAGCACTGATGGTACTGGGTTTGTTAGAACTCCTTTTCTCTTCAGGCAAACACCTTTTCATTTCTTGGATCATCATCATCATATCTCTGTGGGACTGGCTCCAATTCAGCTGGTCACTGTAAAATAGAGGTTAAACTTTACCAGAGAACTCTGGTGCAGGAGATTTTTTTCCTATCACCCAATTAAAATTACTTCCTAAATTAACATTTTATGGGAATGGCTGCAGAGTCATGCAATATCCAGGAACGTCCTAATGCTCATTCACTGGATTTCCTGTTGTATCTTTCTCACTTCTTTGCAATTGAAGATTTTCTCCTCTACCTTCCTCCTTCCCAACTCCAGTGTCATGGATAGCAAAGTCACACCGAAACCACTCTGCTTGCTAAGATGCCTAGCAACTAAAAAGAAGATACTTACTCTAGATTTTCTAAATATCACAGGTATGAAAAAAATTAATAAATGCTTATTCTTAATCTCTCTAAGTTTTTCTAGCCTTAAAGGCTGCACCTGATTATAAGCATCTCAGGGAACCATGAGGTCCTCAAAATACACCTGATGCAAAGATTTCATTCCTCATGACTTCAGAGTTTTCATCACACTTTTTAGCTGTTAACTTCGTCAGCTGCAGAACTGTTAAAAGATAAAATCTCTCCTGCTTACATTTCCTCATTTCACTGACTAAAAAATAAGCAGTCAATATCCTCAAATCACAGATTCTAATCCTACAGATGAGATACGAATATCATTTCTTTAAGTAACTTTTTCCCAGTTGACACTGTCATTAGTATCGTACTCTTACTATATAAACCATTACATAAGTCTAAGTATTGCGTGGTAACTTTACACGCCTGTTCAACATTATAGCTCTTGAACTCTTTTTTAAATTAAAAAAACTAAATTACTGAGTTTCTGAACTCGCACGAAACATGTTATTTCAGTAATTTCTGCTCTGGTACTGTTAAATAGTCTTTAGCTGAAGTACACATCTAAGCTACCCAAGGGTGGCTGACGTGCGCGGCTCAGCCCATCTCAGAATGAGGCACAGCTTATCGCAGCTCCGCGCTCACCGCACCTGCACACGCCGCGGCCCGTGACCCGCGGGGGCCCCGCAGACACAGGGCCCGAGCAGCGCTCCGGGTCCCCGCTCCCCGCCCGGCCCCGCGCCCAACCCCATCCCCGCTGCCCGGGTACCTGTTGGTTTTTTCGGCGGCCGAGTCGCCGCTGGACTCGGGGCTGTGCAGCGCGGTCCCGCCCGGCCCAGAGCGCCCCGTCCCGCCGGGATCGCTTCCCTCGCACGCCGCGCCCCGAGAGCCCGCAGGGCCCCTGGGCGCCGCCGCCACCTCCCGCCCGGCCCCGGCCCAGGCA
>VXBB01021703.1:20021-41287 GCA_013399915.1 Illadopsis cleaveri | reverse complement strand
GGTCGGGGCCGTTTCAGGGCCGCCGTGGCCCCGCGGGCCGATGTCGGGGGCTACGGCCGCTGGGGGGCGCTGTGCCGGCCCTGCCCGCCCCGGGCGGTGACGGGAACGGGAACGGCAATAACGGAACGGCGCGAGCGGCCGGGCACGGACACACGGACAGACAGACACACAGGCACAGCCACGTGCATTTCGTGTTGTTGTCACACGTGTTACCACAGTGCATTTCGTGCTGTTATCACCCGTGTCCGCTCGCTCCGTGCAGCGCCCGAGGCGGCCCCGGGGGTGTCCTTGTCCGTGTCCCCGCCCTGGCTCCAGGGGCGCCCGGCAGGGCTGCAGCCGGAGCTCCCCGGCCCCCGCCGGTGCTGTCGGTGAGCAGAGCGGGGCCGGTCACGCCGGGGCTCGGTGCTGCTGGCGGTGCTCCCGTGGGAGCCCCGGGGCTGCCAGGGAACATCGGCCTCCGCAAGGCACTGGTGGGAGGGAGGCTCTGGCTGCCTTTGCACCACGTGTTCTAAGTTATCTTTTCTTTTTTCCCTCTTATTAAACTTTATCTCACCCCAGGCAGTTTATTTCCCCCCTCATGTTTGGTCTACCAGTTGTCTCCAGCCACGTCCCTGGGGATAAGGGAGGAGGTGCCTTCTTTCAAGACTGGGTCAACCTGACACTATGGGAAAGAACCCAGCAATTAACAACCATGTGAAATGGAAAAATGGGAGAGCAAAGTTAAATGATGATTTATTCTAAAAGAGAAACATAATTAAACTTTCTCTGCAGTCAAGAAGAAACTCTCTCAATGAAATCTTGTCTTCAGTTGTGGAGCTGGGTTTTGGAAGAGCTTATTCACAATGGTACTTACAGAGTCTCTGACAGACCAGATGATTAATTTATGTAACCTGGTTTCAGGATGGCCACATAGTCCGTACAAGTTTTGTTCTTGAGGACCAGTTCATGTAAGTTATATATCTGATCAGTGCAATAGTGCTTGTGTCTCAGTTAATTGTATTATTAATTGTGACCTCTTAGGTTTCTGCATCAGCAGCCCTCATGAATTCTGCCATTTGACTCTGCTTTGTGTAAAATGGGAGATTAAGCATTTTGTTACCAGCTCTATACGGTTTCTCACATAAAACCCTGGCAGTGATTATTGTCGAAGAGGAATTGCAAACAAAGCTCTGGGGGCTGCACCTGCTCCTGGGCAGGCTGTGGACTGTCACCATAACCTCTAAGAAGTCAGATGCAATATTCTTACAAGCAGGTCGTGTAGAGCAGAAGGTTTTTTTGTGTGTGTGTGGTTCCTTAGAGTGACTAAAGGACTACTTTGCTCTCAAAGTAGGATGGAAGAGATGTGTTCAGAAGAAGGCACACACTTTGTATGGGGAAATTTTCTTTTTTAATTTACAGCAGAAAGAATATAAAGCATTCAGAAAACATTTTCCATATTTTAAGGGCAATTCAAAACATTTTGCATGGTTCCAGCAGCTGAGTTCTTCAACAGATCCATTGATTCAGTGATGCTTTACATGCACAGTTACAAAAATAAAACTTACAAAAGAGAAGACATCTATACTAGTTTTACATGCAAGTCTTGGGGACCCCCCATTGGGCACCAGCTATTGTGTGGAACTGCCATAAGCGTGCAACCAGAGAGGGGGTTCATGTTATATTCTGTATTTCTTTCACACAGTATTACTGCTGTCGAATGTGTTTCACAAAGGAGCGATTCTATTATCAGAAGACAGAAGTTCTGGCTCCTGGCACTTGGGAATTTGAATTTTCCTAGAAAGCTGCACTGACTTATCTTAGGTGAAAATGTTAAGTTCCACAACCAAGAAGAGGGTTTTGAAGAATCACTTCACTGCGGGGGAGTGCTCCTCCCTCCCCAGTGACACACTGAAGGGTTACGGCCCGACACAACAAAGCACTTGGGAGCTGAACTGGCTTCAAGCATGCCAGGAGTCCTGGAGCTGTGCTGCAGAACTGTCTGCATGTTTAACAGCCAGTACAGGCTTAAACGTTTGGCTGAAGCAGGATCTAGATTAGTAGATACACCACCAGGCCCATGGATCTGGAAGAGTAATTTGAAATAGCTCTGTATATTACTGAATCTTTTTTTTCTGTAAAGACAAGGAGTTAAAACATTTCCACTGAGGTCACTACTCTTGTTAGGAACAGATCAATTCTATATTGTCACGTATTGGTTTAATGGGTGCAATATTTCAGTTTCAAAATGTCAAAGAGTTCTTCCAGTACTAATACAGAGCATTTCCAATTCATTCCAAAGGAGATTCTTCAGCATCTCCTGTTTTGGCGCGAGAGGAAAATTTAATGGTTAAGGTTCCAATTGCAGACAGAAAATCAAGGCTACGAGGCTGCCCACGGGCACAGTGCGAGCGCCAGGCCATTGTTTGCTTTTTTCCCTTTTTTTTTTAAAATTGAATCAGGTCATAAAGCAGCAGTTCAGAAATGTACAAGAGAATTCTGATAATGAGCTATAGCACATCTACTGTAATTCAATGCTGGCAGTGAAAAGAAGTAATTAAAAACAGGTACAATTATAGAAAAGGCACCAAGAGCACTGACCCCAGTTTTTTTGCCACAATCTTTGTTTTTACTCTTCTTTTAAAGACACCAGTTTCAAAGCTTCTTATGTGTGAATATTTTTTGGCTTCACAACAAGCCTTGCGTTTAAACATTGCAGTTGGTGGCCGGGATCAAGCAAGAACAACTATTCCAAAACTAACAATCTCAAATTTACACAAGTTCATTCAGAAATTTTCAACTGCCACGAGCGAGACAAACAGACAGGAGCAGTTTCTGATCTCAGACACATGTACGTGACCCACGAGTAATGACACGGACTTCAGGAGTTTCTTCCCTTACATTCCTGTGTAATGAGGATCAGAACTGGTTCCCATTGTTGAGAATCTGTGACAGTTTTAAATTAGTAGTTCAATTTAAAAAAAATCTAATTTCTTTGGCTCCTCACTATGTGGAAATAGCAATATACCATGACACCCCTACAGGATCAGTTTGCATCTTTTTTTTAAGTTTTACTCAATTTTTTAAAATTTTTTGTGCAATTTTTATTACATTTTCTGACTTCCAGCAGGAGATATGAAAATGTGAAACATATTTTCTACTTTCGTACTATTTATTTTTTTTTTTCATTTTATGTTCATTCTAAGTGTTCTTTATTGGAGTGAGTGTATGGTGTTAAGCTAGATACGTTTTTTGTACTCTTATGATTATCTGCTTTGCAAAAGTAACTTAATTTTCTTAAGCAATATTAGCATTCACATTACTTGGCACCATTGGCAAAAAAAAAAAGAAAAAAAAAAGAAGGAAGGAATACATAAATTAAACTCAACTGAACCAAACTCCTGGTAGCCAAAATCAAATGTAAACATATCCTTTTTTTTTTTTTTTTTTTTTTAAAGTAATGTTGCTCTGCCTTTTTTTCCTAAGTCTAAATACAGTAGCTCTTTTTTGCCATTTAGTCATGCTTTAGCAAAAATGTTCTTCTAAAGAACATTTAAAATAAAGTTTCTTATAGTGAAATAAAGTTTTTGTTTCATTTTACAGACCATAGCCACTAATGCTTTGCTTTGTTCATTTCTTTTTCTTGAGTTCATGCACATATCTCTTTAATATATACAATATGTACAAACAATACATCCACACTCTTCTCGTTCATTCAGACAAAACTATACAAATAATAATTTTATCTTGCCAAGTTATTGACCCTTTGTGAATAAAATATTTAGTAATTAATCAATATATTCCCTTTCAAATATTTTTTTCTCATTTTCCATTTCTACCTTCTATATATACAGAAACTGCCCAGATTTTGATGAAGTAGCCAAAATAAGAAATTTACTGGCCAGAATGCAGCACCACTGATCTTTAGGTGGCATAAAATGTCCAGGCAACATATGTACGTGACTCTGCAAAATGACAAGAGGTTTGACAAGTACGTAAGAGAAAAAGCTACATGTCTTACAAATTATTTGAGAACTTAATTAAAACAATAGTACATGAAGGTAAGGCTAGAAAATAAAGTGCTGAATATGAGAGAAAGTACATGACAGTTGATATGTTTGCAGGTTCTAGTAAAAATACAAAAAAAAAAAAAAAGTGTAAAACTTGCTTAAGCTGCTCTCTCCATTCCTCATGCAATACCCGTGTCTCTCATACACCAAACCCCTCCTGTAAGTTCCCACGGGATGTATTAAAAACCTGCAGATTTAAAAAGTTGCATTAAGTGTGCTGTAGAGGTTTAAATAAAACACAAAGGACAGGAGTGCGAAGGAAATGAGGATGCATGGACCCAATAAAGATGTACTGATCTAAGCCCCTCCACTGAGACTCTCAAAGCTTCAGTTTCTTGGAGATGACTGACAGGTGCAGGAACAGCATTCTTGTGTTGCTTGTGCATTCCCACCTTTTCTGAACAATATTTTTGGTATAGTATTTGTACAGTTCCACATGTTGTTTAATACAGCCCTATATGAAAAGGATAATTAATCGCTTCTTCCTTCCTCCTCGGAGAATGAAGCAACTCACGATTTCCTCCTGGTGTCTTGTTTTCCCCACGATCCAACAGAAGATTGAGTTCCAAGATGTCTTGCTGAACAAATTAAAAGTTGTCCATGAAAGTGCAAATGCAATGACCAAAACATTACTGTTAAAATCCTGCAGCTGGTTATTTCCAGAACTGCAGTGGGTATTTTTGTTGTTGTTGCATGTCTCTGCTAAAAACAGAAAATGAAAACAGTCTGAAAAGCAATGTCACATTGCTACGGGATGCTGCTGCGTATCTTCAAGTTCCTTGGCCTTTTTCAATTCTTTCACTCTGAAAAAACAAAGAGGAGCTATGTAACACTTCCATTACAAATCTCTTGAAGACACAACAATCAAAAGGATTCATCACTCCAACCTCCCGTGCAGAAGAGGCAGAGACACAACAGGAGGGTAACACCTTCCCAACACCATAAACAGTTGGAAGCGCAAGAAGGGGCCACTGGAGATCCCAGACAAACACGTTTGGAGAGACAAACTTGGTTCCAGCCACTGCTTTTCCCCAGTATTGGCAACCACAGCTGGGCTTTGTTCTGGTGTCAGCCTGATTGCTTGGGGTTTCCTGGACTGCTGTTCCCTGCCTGACCCTGCAGCTGCTTCCCATTGTCACGGGTGCTGACCCCTTTTCTCCACGCAGTGCTGAGGAACTGAGAGCACAGGGGGGGAAAATCAGTCTTGTCCAGCTTGGAAAGGAAGCCTGGTGTTGATAGAGCACCTCACATAAGAAAGTGTTTATGTACAAGCAGAAGCAGCAGTATGGGTGTGAAGAAAGGCACTTTGTTTGACAGGTGCCCCAGCTGCTGTGCCTGTGTGTTTCATCATGCTGTTGGCACTATGTTCATGTGTTTTCCCAGCAGTGCAGGATGCTGGATGCTGTGTGCCAAGGGAGATGTACCTACAGTGTGGAAGTCACTCTTCCTAGACGTGGCCTGACGATGCCCCAGTTCTCAACTTTCTCAAATGCATGTCATACATTAGCTCCAACTCATCCACACAAGAACTAAACCATCACTGAAAGCTGAAAAAGTTAAAAATTAAATTAAAGGATGAAGAGAAGGGAATAATTTCAATCCCATCAAGTGAAACAGAGCTGTTCACTGGAGCTGGGGCAGCAGGAAACCTGCCCAGGCTGAGAACCTGACTGTGTGTCAGTGCAGGCTCCCTGCAAAGGAGCCAGATCAAATCCAGAGGCATTCTTGTGCTGCCCTAAAGGTGCCCAGCTGGGCTTGGGGCTGGCTCTGCCTCTGCTTACAGGGAGTTCTTCTGCAGTGAGATCCACCTGCCTCCACATGTCTTCCCTCTGCTCCTGCAAGGGGAAGTCCCCCGCAAATTTGGAGCAGACTGCAGCAAAAAAAAAGGTGATTTAGCTAAGCGTGTATAGGCTCAAGTGCTCACATGATGTTGCAAAAACTTTAAAGGACAAGTAACAAAACATAGTACAAAAAATAGTGTCAGAGATGCAAGTCTGTGTAATGCAACCAGCTGCAAGTAGAAGAATTTAACAAAGTCCAAGTAAATAAAAGTAAGAAAACATGTCAGGAAAGCTGAGCAGCAGCAGTGAGTTTATAGCTACTGTGCATAGACTTACACCCACACATCTTTTGGCTCTTGCACCAGCCTGCTAATGTAAGGATACAATGAAGGCTATAAATTGATCTCTATAAATACACCTCCATTTCACCATTTTATAAATTCCTTTTTCTGCATGTACTGTTAGCCAGAACCACAGTGAAAAGGGAGCTGGCTGCTTTTACCTCTGCTTTAGCTGACTCAAAGGCTCTGGCACTCAAATGCATTCTCAGTATTTGTGACATGTGGCCAACAGGGGTCAAGTCAGACTAACCTGGATGCAGGTTAGACCTTTGTTAATTATCCCAATTCCGCTGTTGGAGAATATCATGTATGGAAAGACAGAGGGCTCTGCTAGGCCAAATGCATTTGTGTGTTCAGAGTGTGAAGGCCACTGCTGGAGAGGCCCTGGCATTCCTGAGATGTGAGGCCAGCAGAGCAGCCCAGCAGGCTCTCCCAGGTGCCAAGCAGTGCTCTGGTCCCCAGGCTGAGGAAGAGACAAGGCAGCCAACAGCACCAGGGGTTCTCAGTTCCTACATGGACAGTGCTATGCTGAGCCTGACTGCCTGATACTTTGCAGAGGAATCTTTACAGGAGCATTTTAGATCTACAAAAGCTGGTGTCTGTCTAAAAGAGCCTGCTGACATCAAGAGAGTGGAGGCTTCAGCACTGCACACAAGGCAGCAACAAGCCTCTACTCAGACTGACAGCATGAGTTCTAAGTTCACTGGGGTTCCTCATGCTGAGTACAGCCAGATCCCCTTTTCATTGCAGGAAACATGGGAGGGCTGGCACAGTAAGCCAATACAGTAATGCATGACAAGTTACTCATCTCCAGTGTATTTAGTTTTATTTTCTTGGAGCAGAAAAGCAGCCTCTCCCTTGCTTTTTTACCTAATATTTCTAGTAGTGCCCCATTTAGAAGCAGGAGAGCCAGAATCCCTGGTGCTGTGCTAGAAAAGGTATTGTGCCTCTGTGCAATGGACATTTTTTAAGGCTTAGATTAGCTGTGTTTAAGATACCATCAATTAATGGATTATTTGCAGTGCAACTTCCAAGTGTTTTCTGTTGCACTTCAGTACTGTAATGTAAAATTAACCTGTTATTATAGATCTCTCACTGAGAACATGCACATTAAATAAGCTGGTGGCTCTTTCACTGAGACATGCTATTCCTTACTTTAGCACTTCACATGCAAGGGCTGCACTAATGAAGCACTTTTACTGGAAGAATGCAAAACATGCTTTGCTGCAAACTTCAACCTACAGCATGCAATATCTGTACTGGTGCAGAACTATTGCATCTGTTTGCCTGGAACACACATGCCAACAGAAGTTAATTACTGCAGCACTCAGCATTTGCACTAAAACAGGTCCTGTTCAGAAACAGAGAATCACAGCATCATAGAAAGTNCACTTCTCCACCCAACCTGTCTGTGTGTGTGGGATTGTCCTGACCCAGGTGTAGGACCTTGCACTTTACTTTGTTGAACTTCCTGAGCTTCACACAGTCCCACTGCTCCAGGCTGTCCAGGTCCCTCTGGATCCATCCCTTCCCTCCTGTGTGTAACTGCAGCACACAGCTCAGTGGTGCCAGCAAACCTGCTGAGGATGCCCTGGATCCCACTGCCCATGGCACTGGCAAAGATGTTGAACAGTAGCAGCCCCTCTACTGACCCCACTCGTCATATGGACCATGAGCCACTGAGCACAGCTCTCTGCATGTGCCCATCCAGCCAGCTCCTCATCCACCCAGTGATCCTTCCTTAAAACCACATCCCTTCCCTTTAGAGACAAGGATGTCATATGATGGGACAGTGTCAAACACTTTGCATTTGCAATGCTTTCCTTGATCAGGTGGGATTTGTATCATTTACATGCAGGTGTAATAATTACTGCTGAAAAACACAGACACAACATAGAACAGAATTTCCCTAAAGGTATAAACTGAAATCTGCCACGGGTACATTACTAGAAGATGCTATTTAGTATGTAATGGCTTAAAACAAACTCTGCATTCCACAGCACATACACACTTAGGCCTCAAGATGATAACCATCCAAATTCACTAAGCTACCATGTTTTATTTACTAATCTCTTTGTCCAATGCAATAGCGTGTGTGTCCCACTGCAGATGGGAGTGCAGGTACTGTGAGTCCTTTATTCCAGTAACACACTGCCTGCTAAATATGGAAACCTGCAGTCTGCAGCTGTCAGTCTCTCCTCCTCTCTCCAGAGCTGGCCCTGGGATGCCAGGGAAGTTCCTCCTTCTCCTTGGCAGCTGGTACAGGGCAGCCCTGCTCACCACGGGGTCTGCAGCAGGCACAGCTGAGTGAACTGAAATAGCTCCAGATGTTTCCAAAAATGGAACCAATCCATGGCCAGAGTGTCACTGGGGAAGCCCTGAGGTGTTATTGTGAACACCATGCTGCTTCCTCAAACCATGATAAACAGGAGGTGCCAGAACCAGTGCAGGCACCAAGGTAATCAACCCATTTACTTTATCTGAAATGTCTTGTCAAAGGAATCTAAAACTAATTGTCTTCAACCAGTTAATTCTTTCTTGGATAGTCTGCACTGCAGCCTTTCCTGTGTCTTAGAAGTCCTTTCAGTCTTTTCTTAACTCTTCTTGAGTTTCTGACTCACTGGCACTTGACTTGATTTCAACAATCTAAAGTCCAGTAACAGGAACTGGTGTTTCCTCTTCCTTAATCCTTGGTGTAATAAACCCTCAAAATTTTCAACTGCAGTTAAAAAATACAGGTTGACCAGGGAAGAATTTTGGACAATTTCAAGGACCCTTGAGAACAGAAATCCTCTGAGTAAGTGCTGCTAGGAGAGATTTTAAGTGAACAATATAGCACTGTCTTCATGCTACAAGGCAATCTTCTTTGGTAAATATTTCTCCAGTCTTAAACTGAGGCAGGGAAGAAAACCAAAGTGTAGCATTTGCAGTTACAAGCATTAATAAACTGCTGTAAGGAAAAGAACACTACTGGGATTTATAGAATTGAACAGTATAAAGAATGCTCTTAAGAGAAGATGTTTCAACCCAGACTTGCAGTGAGACTGTTTTTTTTAAACAACAGAGGAAATGAGGGCAATGAAAGTGACAGCAGCAGGCCAGGTGCTGCTGGATGATGTGCAAACCTCTCTAGGAGTCTACAAGCACTGTCATGCTGCCTTGGATCACTTCTGGGAGTGTCTCCCTGAGCAGAATGTGGGCTGGAGTGAGGGCAGCTCAAGTGATGCCCAGCTGTGAGTGGAGCACCCCAGAATGGGAAATGGGCCCTGGCTTTTGCAGGTCTCCAAACAAAAAGCACCATCCTATGCCAGCAGCTCTGAAACCATGCACAAAACTTGACATATATATGTAACTGTATATCTGATTTTGCACTGATGAAGCCTTGAACAAACACTTCCCCAGATAACATATTCTCCAGACAGGAAGCACTTCTAAGGCACAAAGTTATTCCCTCTGCAAGTGCTGAAGAGCAGATGGAAGGAAAAAGCATGTGCAATAGAGATGACCACTGCTAAGATGTCTGAAATCACAGCCGTGATGCTGACATACAGAAAGGGAAGAGAAGATGATTTCAAACATGAGCTTTGAACCCTGACTCTTGGGAGATACATCCTGGTTCCCAAACTGCTCCAGCCAGCCAAAGTTTCTGCCCCTCACACCATGTTGCTCCCTTGGACAGTGTGCAGGGGGTGCATCAGTATGTGCTGAAGCAATGTAGAAAGCAGCAGCCCCAGCGAGTGGCAGCTCCTCTCCCCGTGCCCTCCCCAGTCCTGGGGTGTCAGCAGATGAACCAGCCCTACTCAGAGAAAGTCACAGCAAACGATGGCTGCATGGGTAAAGCATAACACAAAGCTGCTCCATCAGAGTGACTCTGTAATGCCCAGCCAGGGAAATGCTGAATGAGTCCAAATGCTGAAGATCAGTTTACAGGACAGGGTGCAAGAGCCAGAGAAGGCTGCCTGGTGAGTTACCTGTTGCTCTGAGAGCTGAAATGGCCTGTGGGATATTTAAGACAAGGGAGATCTTGCCTGTTTCCAGATACCTCATTTAGGCAGCAAAACAAAAAAGACAGAAAGGCCCAATAAGAACGACACCCCAGAGCATGTGGTCTGCAATTTAATACACACATCTGAGCTCCAAATACATTCAGCCCCTGCAAGAGGTAAATGAAAAAAGAAATTACTTTGAAAACTTTTGTTGCAGGTACAGTGATGCATATCCCAATATGACATTTTCACACATTGTCCTGAACTCAAACAAACAGGACTTTCCTTTGAAATTTTTCCCCATTGTCTATCTTACTAAGAGAGGCAAGAAACCAGGTACCTCAATGCAATGTTTGCTGCATGGCACAGGTTAAAACCACATTAAAAATACAAGCCCTAGATGCACAGGAGTAGGAAAAGGTTTGTTGCTAAAATGCCAAAAGAGGGAAGTGTATGCAGAGAACAACAAAACACAGCAGATGTTTTTTATTCAGGTATTAAATGCAGCTGTACTTACCAGAGAAATGACTTCAGATGCTACACACTTACTCCCCCAAAACTGGAGAGCAGCATTTAATCAAACTGTGAGAATGTGGTGGGGTAAGGGGCCCTATTTATACATGAAAAGTGAATGAAGAGAATTTTTATTACTCATGATCATGGGTAACAAGTGCATTTGCTCTGCCCCAGAGAGGACAGAAGTTTTGCTGTAGGCAGAAGGTGACTGACTGGTCATCCCCTTGAGATGGGAAAGACTCACTCCTTGTGATCTCCTCCAGACCATCTCCTGCCAAGGGCAGGGCAGAGAGGGTCACACTGCAGGCAGCTGTGCAATTTGTTCACCTCTACACCTGGACTGGAGGCAAAGCTCTCCTTTGCAGGAGGCTACAAAGGATGTTAGACCAATATGAAGGCAAACATGTGTAGGGGGGCAGGGTGAGTAGCTGAAATCCCTCAACTGAAGCAGGTGTCCTTGAGATGAAAACTGTTACTTAAAGGCAACAGCAACTGGATGGGGTTTTTTCCCCTGAAAGCTATTTTAATTTCTACCCCAGAAGGATACCAAGTCTCATCTCCCAAGAGTTGGCCAGTAAAATCTCCTGCCTCTCCCTCTTTCCTGATCCTGATGTAATGTCACCCAAAAAAATCCAGACAAAAAATCAGTTTGGAAAGGTTTGAAAACTGAAACCCAGGAGCAAATGCTACAATCGTGTATGTGCACACTCCAACAGCACAGGTACAGAAAACACCCAATTTGTGTGTTACAGACTGACATGTTTGCAGACATCTCTCAGCACCAGGGGCTGTGCCAGCCCGTGCACATCAGCAGGCCTGGGAATACTCTTGGTGTTTGTGCACTCCAGCCACAGACACACAAAGGGTGTGATCGGAATGCAAAGCAGCAAAGAACGTTTTGCCATTACAGACTTACTTTGGCAGAACAGCAGCCAGTACATTTTGAGATAGCTCAGAATTTACTTTTTCCAGATAGAGAGCCCATTTCCACATCAATCACACATCATTGGTCATTCCAGGCAAAACCTGCAAAAGCTACCAAACTTCCAGAATCTGCATCCTGCTAATTTCTCATATGCTGTCACAGACACAAAGCCTTAAAAGTGCAACAACTGTTTCTCCTCCAACACTGACAAGTGGCCTCTGCTGACAGCAGCCCCTGCAGAGCCTGCCCTCAGGGCACGTCTGGGCCTTTGCCCTCATTTCACCCAATTCCTACTTCATCTGTTATTAGTAAAATCTCCAAAACTTGTAAAAAAACGAGGACATACAACAAAAAACGGTAGCGTAGAAGTCATCATTTGAAAACAAATGGCATTAGCTGCTGCTCCTTTGTTACCCTAAACAAGTATGTTAAACAAATAATGTTTTCTCCAGCAGGCTCAGACCCAATTCATGCTCTCACTGTTGAGTCTTGAAAATGATCTCTGCAATTGCAAGTCAATAAAACTCCATCATCAACAATGCAGTTTTCTTTTTACAATGTTACACGGAAGCAGGGGTCCAGGCCACCCCTCCCTTGCTGAAAACAGGAGCAAAAAGCACACAAAATGGTGATGTTTCCAGCAGCAGTTTTTTACAAAAACCCTGCTGCCCTAACAACCTCTCAGGTGCAAGATGGAACACAGCAGCCTGCTGGCAGCTGAGGCACATGCCTTGAGACACCTGTCACGGGAATTCTCCCACTGATACCTAAAAATTTTTAGCTTTTTCATGTATTTGTAGCTTTTTAGGCTTCTAATATATAGTTTTAGAGTTTCTAGCACTTTATCATTTTTTACACTTTAAAACAATAGCTAACCCTTTTTAATACATTATGTCACTTGAAATTCTGTTTCGTCTTATTTTCAAGAAAAGATTTTCTAACAAGGACATCTTGTTTTGCACCACCATTTGAGAGTCCAAACAAGATATAGGGCAAAGAACCTCCTGGAGACACTCCAAGGGGCAGGCCCAAGGGTGGAACTGCTGAATTTACCTGCTAGATACGCTAATTAATTAACCTTATAAAAATTGTAGAAATCCTATACCGCACGTGCTCATACCTATGTTTTCTGCACCTGAATGTTTTCATGAAAGAATTCTCTTTATAATATCACTTTAATATTGTTTGGAAAACTTTTCTTTTGATTCCAGGCAACACTACCTCTTGTCACCTTGCTGTCTCTCAGCCAACCAGCCACTGACATGACTGAGCACACAGGTGAGTGGGCTCTTCATGCTGAGAAAGAGACTCCCAACAGACATCCTCTTGGCACTTACTGTAACACAGTTACAGCATCTTCATTTTTTTTTTCTTCCCAATATGTGGATTAATAAATGAGAGAAACAGCTGTCAAAAAGCTGGCCCTATAACACAACCAGACATGTAACTTACCAAAGACCAACTTATAGAAGATAAACACTGGTGCTTAACCACCTTTGGGAGTAAAAAGCAGTGTGAGGAGCTCTTCAGCTTCCATCTGGCTCAGGCAGAAATAAATACCCATTTAGAGTAGGCTGCACCTGCAGCACAGCTTCCTATGATCTACCCTGAATGCTGTTGCAGTCCATGACAACAGAACTCATTGAGTGTGTGTGAGTGCAGACCCTGTCAAATTCCAACATCTACTCACAGCCATTCTGGATACTGAAAAAATACCCCACCGACAACGCCATCTAAGCATGCCCATGATGAATATACATGTCCTTTTTCACATTCATGCACTGGTAACATCTACTGCAGAGCTCTGTCCTGTTACAAAAGCAGCAGTGTTAGTCATTGCAGTAGGGTTAGTTTATACAAGGTACTTTCATATAATTAATGGAGGTGAAACTTACTGGCATATCTCGGCCGCAGCCCCATGCAAGCAAGCAGAAAGCAAATATATTTAAAATGGAAGAGAGGAACTGGCTAGCAGGCAGCTACACTCACCCTTTTGTACAGCCTATGGTCCACCAGAGGGCTTCAGAGTGCAAAACAATACCAAAGAGCCATTAGACACACAGGGCAACAACCGTACCTTACCCAGAGCTTCACTTCAGGGAGGAGGAGACAGCACTTCTGCTTGCCTGGAGAGAAAGATCCCTTCCCACTCCTGCCTATGGGACTCCTCTTTACCAGGGAAGGGCAGTCCTGTGTGTTTAGGTGCTTTAGGGCAGAAAGTTATAAGCAAGTAGAAAAAACCCAACACTGTCATCCCCATGGCTTTTCTAGCTGTATCCTGCCTTCCCTGGCAGCAATCACCTCTTTTCTACCTCATTCCAAATGCTACGCCATAGGAAACACTGCAGATCATAATTCCATCTCAGCAATGGTCTAGATACTCCCTGGCAGAGTAAAAGTTTCCTACAAATCAGAGAAAAAATAGGAAATAGGAGGTTACCTTCCCAGTGCAAGCTGACTGTATCATACATGAATTCAGCTCAGCAAATCCAAACCCACTCGGAGCTCCCGGATTTCCTTGCAGCTCTAGATGTGTCACATCTGGGGATCATTAAGTAGGTGGAATCTTTCCAAAATCCTTAACTATGCAAAGCTTTGGTTCTGCCTCAGGACAGTGAGCCTGGAGACAGCTCAGCTCACAGGAGGTGTTTAGGGGCAAGCTTTAGGCTGCAAGTTAGTCAAGTACAAGCTGACAGGTTTGGGCACCATGGGGAGATGGGTGGAGCTCTCCTGGGAGGCCAGGAAGTTTCTGTTTCTCATTCTCAACAAACACTTCTGTGACAGATCATGTTGATACCGTGTCATGCTGATGCATGTTTTTCATCAGGTTTTTGAGAATATGGCAATAGATGGATAAATATGGGGGGTTTTGTTCAAAGTCAAAAGGAAACAATACATGTCTGACGGTCAGAATGATTCCTGCTGATGAATGATCCCTTTTGTCTCCATGACACTCAGCTACTAGAGCTCCAGTATCTTCTCTAAGAGTATATTCAACTAAAACTTATGTATTTTCTGATTTTCATCAACATCTATGCATCCACTACTGAGAACTCCAACTGCAGAACCTCTCACTAACTCTCCCAAAACACCTGAAATACCTTCTGGTCAGGCAACAAACATTAAGTTCAGGAGATCAGATCCTCAAAGTGATCAAAATCACATTTGAGATATTAAGCCTTTGTGCCAAAAAGTTATTAAGCAAAATAGGACAAGATGACCATTTAAGCTGCTCTGAATGCAAGCAGACAAAAAGTTCTCATCATTGGCTTAAGTAGACTTTGATCAATTTTAAACAGGAAAAAAATCCCACCAAGCAGACTGTTGCCAGGGGAAACCCTGAATAAATCTCACCGAAAGGCTACAGAGTAAGCTCTTGAGAGTAATTTTTTGGCTCAGCAACAGAATCTGCTCATGGACAAAAACCTAGGTTAAACTATTCAATTTTTCAAAGGTTGAATTTTCTGACCTTTAGGCATTTACTGCCTTCTCACTTAGCTCACTCTCCTTACAAAAGACTGCAACTGGCTTTTGCAGCCTCTTCCCCCAGCTCTACCAGAAATCTGCTACAAGATCCTGTTTGTTTGACGTTCCCGTGACGTTCCCTTTTCTCACACACCCTCAGATTTTCCAAAAATAGTTGTCATTTCTATCCCTTGCACTGACAAGGCACTGTGGTGTAAAAGTGGCTCCATAGTGCCATTTTTATACTACAGAGCATTAACTAACATTAAGTATTAGCTGTTATAGCTCACCCCTGGATGTTCAGGAGCTTGGGTGGCTGAAGTGTTTCTTTCTGGAGACTGGGGCTTTCTTAAATTCTTGTTTATAGAGCAGTGTGCTGATTTTGAGTAATACAGGAGGAGACTGCAATGAGATTTCAACAAGTAGAGTGTGTGGGGCTCTTAGCCCAGGTAGTCCCATTCTCATCAGCTGTATCCTGCGTGAGTGTCACATGGGAGACTGAAGGGATATAATTAGGAGGTTTACACAGAGGTAACCTGAAACTTACTTAAGCATCCTAAGCTTTATTACTCTATCCTTAGGAAGAGGTAAGCAAGAAAACTCAAGCAGGGAGGAATAATGTTGTTATTGAGACACAAAGAAAATTCAGAAAGCTTGAGGAAGAGCAAGTGAGAAGGAAGCAATTCCACCTGGTAGCCCAGTGTACCTGCACCAGAAGGCAGCTAAGAAAGAGGGTCACAGAGAAGGTTTGGGAAGGAATGGATGCAGGTGCTCTCACCAGGATATGGCTGTGCCTGGGGAAGCGCAGGGATCTGCCCCTCAGGACAGGGAGCAAAGAAGCAAACAGGTCAGTCTGAGTCAGCTGAGATGCTGGAGCAAGTGGGGCTCTGTCCTATTAAGTAGATGATCTGTGTAATTACCAGTATTATATTTTCCTTCACAGTTGTTCACACAAGCAAAAAGCTTCTAGTTTGTCTTCAAAATCCTGTGTGGTAATGAAGCTCTAAGAACCTGATTTGCATGGTGTTTGCCACTGACTGCAGAGAGCAGAAGCACCAGATCCCTGTGTGGGTCCAGCAGCCAGAGGAGCTGGAGGGTCTGTGATACACTGAAGCAGTGTGACCCCAGGAACACAGATGCAGCCCAAGTGTACAGAGCATGACAAGTACACTCTGTTGGAAAATGCCTTCCTGCTTGCTAGAGCTTTTTTAGCAAGAAGGAGAAAAATAGGGAACGAGACACAAACCTGTCACATTTCTGAGCAGTTCTATAAATCTGGTAAATTTGTGAGTTTTCAAGTAGATTCTGAATGCTGGTTTTGTCATTTTGGCAAGTCTTGCTTTCACTTTTAGCGCTTACCAATGCCACAATGCTCCTGTTCAAATTTGTCAATTACTAATAATAGTTACATTAACGCAGCTTTAAACTCTTATGATTGCTTGGAGAAAATATGCAACCATAACCCTGTGATCATTTCTCTTTGAAAAGCAAGGCAGTTTTGAAACATGGTTAACATCTTCAGTGGAGGCAAGTCACTTTTTCCTTTTGTTGCATCCTAGCCAAGAACCACGGATGAATTCCCCAGCAACCACAACCACAAGTGCCAGGGACAGGGGACAGGACTGCACTGCTGCAGAAATTCAAGCACTACACAATGTGATGTGAGCTAGAGAGAGCCTAATGACAGTGAATCCCCCCTGCTCCTGAATTTCTGTCTGGAACACCCCAAGAACTCAACCCATCCCTCAGGAATGCCCAGAGCAGCGACCATGCTGCTGGACAGAGGAGACTGACCCTGAGTCTGGCCTGCAAATGAGCAGGGTCTCTCTACAAAGGGAAGAGGAGACACTGAGAAAGAGGAAGGCAACAAGCTGAAGTCAAGAACTGTTGGAATTACAAGCAACTTAAGCCCTGCAGAGTCTGTGTTACTCAACAGCTGGAGTCTTAACTGAGCCCTGTTTAGAGTGCATGGCATATCCTGGGCATTGGTGGGAACGCCAGGGACACAGCCAGACTGGAGGCATCCTCTGGGCCTGTGTCTGAGCTGGCTCTAAGAGCCTCTCAGACTGACCCCAGAGACCCCATGGATGGAAACTGGGCACATGGCTCCCCCAGGGACTGCCTGGATCTCAAGCAGATCTGAGAGGATACAGAAGTTTTGAGCCTCCAGGACATGCTGCACAACAAACACAACAAAACAACCCCTTTGGTCTCTTCCATACGCCCTGCTGAAAGTGAGAAGTCACTCGTGCTTCTTCATCAATGACTGTGGCTGTTTCAAGAGCACTTGGAATCAGCCTGGGAACTACAAAGCCCTCTTTCTTGTCCACATATATTACTTTCCACTGAACCTGCAGGTACTTCCATAGCATGAGCCACACTGACCTCCTGCAAAGTGCAGCTTTGAAATCCTGCAATAAGGACTGAGTCTGTTCCTAAAATCAGGAGTCTATCATATGGCTTTAAGAGCTCTCCTTGTTAAATGTCACTGAACTGAACATGCTTCAAAATGCATCAGGTGTGACCAGCTCCTGAGTGGATGAAATGCATGGGTAGTGAGAATGGAGGGGGCAGAGTAAGAAACATCAGGATTCACCACTGTCTAGGCAAAGTCCCAGTTTGCAACTTGTTCATATAGGGGATCCTTTCAGCTAAAACCACAGCAAACACCCTGCTGGTATGGCAGTGCTGGCTGCCACAGGGGAGCACTCTGGCAAGCCTGTGCTGCTCCCATGCTGGCAGGAGCTGGTTCACTTCATGTCTGTGAAGAGGCTGAGGTGAACTAACCTGTGCTGCTCTGCTGCCACATCCCACCTACCCACATTGAAGAGAACACACACGAGGAGAGCCAACCAAATGATTCTGTGACCAAACTAAAGGCATTTCCAGCACACACCAGATGTCATCACTTTTTGCACTTTCCCACATACCATGAACGTTTTGGGCGGCACTCAGAAGCTGTAGCTATGATTTTAAAGCTTTTTTTTTTTAAATTCCTCAAGACCAGCTTTTGAAGTCAAACAACCTGGGCTGTTTTACATTATAAGCACTGGAGCTGTAGACAATTCTCTTTCAGCAAGAGTCCTAAGTTAAAGGTTTCGTTTTTGACAGTGCATCTTGGAAACAGCTCAGCTTTGTTCTTTGATTAAAAGATCTGTAGTGAGCTGGTTCTATTATATCTACATTGCACTCATTGCAGACACACTTCAATATTGTCACATTGCTCTAAGGAAGGGCAGATACCAAAAGAAAGTGTCATACCTGTGGCGGCAGCGTCGTAAAAACCGCATGATCTTGCGAGCAGCTTGATCCTGCTTCTTGGTAAGCAGACTGCTTCTAAACACAAAAAACCCCAACACTGAAGTGTAGGCAAAACTGGGGAGAACACTACTAAATGCAAGAACAATTATCCTATGAACCACAGTCCTTTTCCCGCTGGCCTTTGTCTGTGAAGCACAGCACAGCCTCGAAGAGCATAAAAACAAGATATAAAGATCCCAACAGCATCACCAGCCCTGGGGCTCACCTGAGCTTCTGCTGTACGATGGTGGCTGCCCGGCGGTTTTGCCTCCTCTTGCCACACTCCTTGTAGCTGCGGTAGTACTGCTGGATCAGCATCGCGGCTCGCCGGCTCTGCTGGAATTTTTTCTGCTCATAGTAACTTCGGAATTTGCTCTGAATAAGAATGGCAGCTTGCGTCATCTTTTTATAAAGTGCATACTACAACAGAAACAAAGAGAAGCTGAGGCATCCCGGTAAGACCAGTAAGAAGCAGGTTCCTATGGTGAAAGACTCTTGAGGCACTAAGACATGATGAGAAGTAACTTTTCCCTAACTGGGAATTGTGTAAGAGGATGGTGACAGCAAACTGGAACAACTGTAAGATTAGGGGCAGAACTTAGTCTGCATCAAGAAAACAACTATCTGTTTTTCTGCCTGTGGAATACTTTGACTGGATTAATGGAATCATAGAATAGTTTGCATTGGGAGGAATCTTTAAAGGTCACCTAGTCCAACCCCTCCAGCATGAACAGGGACATCTTGAAGGAGATCAGGTTGATCAGAGCCCCATCCAGCCTGCTCTTGAATGTTTCCAGGGATAGGGCATCTGCCACATCTCTGGGCAACCTGTGCCAGTGACTCACCAGCCCCATTGTAAAAACTTTCTTCCTTGTATCTAATCTGAACCTACCCTCTTTTAGTTTGAAACAATTACCACTTGTCCTACTGCAACAAATGTCTGTCCCAATCTTTCTTGAAAACCAAAAAATCCCAACAAACCCCCAAAACCACAACAGTTTTAGGTCTAATACTGGGCCTAACACACAGGCAAAACTAAATCTCACTAGAAATCCGTAACAAGCATCCAATGAACTCACAAATTTGCATGAACACTCACTTCCCAAATTCCATCTAGCACTGTATTATTTCTAGCCCTGTGATTCCAAGTAAAGCAGGCAGAAACTCTCTCAAAAAAAATCTTTATTCTACATCCTTTTCCTCTGACAGCATGCAAGGTGATGACCGCTTAACAGAAACCATGTGCATTCATGCATATTTTTAAGTCCTTTCTAAGATGGAAATATAGAATAATGTATAGAAGTTGCACTCATACTCCTGAAACAGAGGTTTTTAGTGTTTGCTGATCTTATTTTGGTAAGTTTTAATACTTTCCAAACTAGTATGTCTATTGTTCCTGGATATTTTATCAGCTTTGACTTCTGCTTACTTTATCAAAGACAGATGAGTAGCAGCTACTGCCCCATACAGGGTTATGTCCTAACATATCTCAATATTTTCCAACCTACTGGGACCAAAAACCCCAAAAGCAAACAAACAACCCTCCCAACACAACCCCAAAGCAAAAAGTCCTCCAATATCATCACAGACCACCATTTACCAAATTTCACTTTTTGGAATTGAAGCAGTCATTAGGAACAGTTATATTTTGCCATTATTAATTTTATTGGGATTTTTGTTTTCTTCTTTTTTTTAAACACTTCTTAATTAATGGATCAGATTGTGATTTTAAATTCGCTGTTTTAAGTAAATTCACTCATGGGCTGGTAATGGTTCCCCTTCAAAGTTTTAGCCCAGATGGGACTTCTGTGGCTGAGTTACAAACCCCTGAACAGAAGGGTTTAAACACAAAACTGTGCTGTGAGCTGTGACTGTTCCAATCCAGTCACAAACCTGCACTGATCAGTGCAGTAACAGATCAGAGGAATAAGGCACATGAAAGAGAAATTAGCAGTCACTGCATAGACCAGACCCCAATATGTTTGCATGCAACTCTAAGACCTGAGTAACTGCACCCTGTCCTCCTCTTGTTCCCTTCTTCTTTCTGGGAAGGGATCAGTGGAGATGCCACCTAAACTCCTCCCCAAAGAGGAAAGCCTTGGCTGGCAGTGTCCCAGAGCTCAACTCACTTGTGCTGACAGAACAGTCCTCAGCCTGACATAAAACCACACGGCAGGGGGAAGCTGTGGATGGAACATCACCCCAAGGACACACTCTCTCCAGGAAAAGCACACCTTGCCTCCTGGTAGCCCTGAGAAAAGCTCAGTTGATTCTAGAATCTGATGAGATCAAGATGTTGCACAGCTGGGAAACCCATCTTTACAGCAGAGAATTACTGACTGTGAACAGTTTAAGACTGGCATCAACAGTTGTGCCTCCAGCATGAGCAGCAATGTACTGAGATGCTGGTATTAGGAATTCAGCACACTGGTATTTCAAAGATGAATGGTCAAAATACTGCAGCAGGCAAGCAGAATGCAGAAGGCATTGACTCACAAGTGGGATACATGTTATGTGCTCCCCAAACACCAAGGCAAAGTCACCAAGTGACAGCTGATGAGGAGCCCTAAAGGAAAGCCTGTCCTCTGGAAAATGGCTGCAAAACCCTCCCAAGCACCTCAGCCCATCCCTGCTCATGTGGCACAGCAGTCCCTACACAGCTCCCAGAAAAGTCTGGTTTGTCAGTGATTCCTCAACCACAGGCATTTATTAGTGGATACTATTAAAATGTTTCTCCAAAATGCCAGGTTCTCCTTGTTTACACTGAGTGTGAAAGTTAGTGACCCATGGGGAACTGTTTCCAAAATAGTGTTTGTATTTGTATTACCTTCAAGGCTATCCAAGTAAGCTTGGGGAAAAACAGAAAAATACATAGTTAATGTTAGTTCTGCAAATAAAGAATTTAA
>VXBB01021703.1:4883-19925 GCA_013399915.1 Illadopsis cleaveri | reverse complement strand
AAAAAAAAAAAAAAAAGACCCAAACAATCTTCTTCCAAAAAGAAGCGATTCCAGGCTCCAAGACAAAGCATTTGGTCAAGCAGTTTTTGAAAGGAATTAAGCTTCCCTACCACAGGGAGCATCACTCCAGAATGAAAGCCATGTGATGGGTTGGATGTGAACCACAATGCAGTCAACTGACACTAGAAAGACTTCCCAAATAAACGTTTTTGAGGGCTGTAAAAGAGCACAGGTGCCTTGTTTCACTTTCTGTTAACATGCTGCCAGGCATTAGACAGACTGTGTCTAGCAGGGTAGAGTGCAAAGAGGGATGTGAACTCTAGTCCTCACCTGAAACCAAAAACCTGAAACCAAACAACAACAATAAAAAACAAAACAAAAACCCAACCAAAAACCAAAAAGGAAAGGTATCTTCTTTTTCTGGGGTTGAGAACTCAGCCTGAAAACATGTCTCCAACCAGAGCCTGGAGAACAGTCTCAGTCCTGGAAAAACTTACATCAAGCTACAACATGTGACTTCCCATAGTTTAAAACTTTAGTATGTGCAAAATAAAACAACCTATTTTTCATCTTCACCTTTATCAAAGGCAAAACTAACTTCAATTTCACAATGAAATTTGGCAAGCAACTAGTCGGAGAACAGTCTCCTCAGGCTGTAGCATGCATAAAGGCCAATATGGAATACATCACAGCCCTCCATCTCACAGCAAAAACACAGGCATTATCACAAACAAATTTAAAGGATTCCCTCCAAAACTAAGATTCAGAACACAAATCTTCTTCCCTTTTCAATTTTGCCTGAGCAAGGTATTTCATTACTGCATGCTGAAAAGCATACAGGAGGAACAGTGGGATACTACAAGGGGTGTGTTCATGGCACTTACATGTGCTTTATAAAAATTTCACTTTCTTGATTACCTGTTTGTACTTTCGGTAGCAACGCTGAATAACAGCAGCAGCCACCTCCTGCTGTTCCCGGAGAGGACGACCCTGTGTGGGGAAAGAAAGGAGCAGCATCAGTCAGAGTGCACCAAACCCCACATCAGGCAACGTGGCTCTCAGCTGCTCACAGGGCAAACCTCTCCTGTCAACACTACCTGGTCCAACTCAGGCCTAGGCATTTCCTGGAGTGTCTCTGCTGTCAACTCACATGAGGAACAAACCTTCAAAATGCACCTTTACACCAAATGGGCAACTAAGCAGAACCACTATGGTACATTTTGAGGATGTGCTTTGTGAGTGCTGCTCTGGCACAGCAGGTGTACCACGGCATGGCATGCACTCCCCATGTAGTACTTGCTGGGCAAATATCAACAAGGGAATGTCAAAAACATTGAAGAGGTTATGACATACAGTTTCTACTGTATTTTTGTCCCTGGAGCAGGTATTACTCACATTTTGGTTTGTAACAAATTAAACTCTCTCCCACACACTCATCAAGGCACACACTGGACATTTGGACCACATACCTTGTACTTCCTGAATACTGTCTGGACGAGTTTGGCAGCTTCATAGAGTTCTCTCTGCTCATGATCAGACAGAGTTAACTGTGCAAACTCATTTTCTACCTTCTCGCTGGTGGATGCACTCAGAAATTCAGACCAGTCTGCTGCCGAGGGAAGGCTGGGTTTCTCAAAAGCTATTTCACTGATTGGTGAGCCTGCAGGGCTCAAGCTGGTGTTCGAAGAAGGGGTCAGGGGTTCACTATACAGACTTCTGAAACACCAATCACAGTAGGAATTATTGGCTTACAAAGTACTTGGGCTGGCACCACAGATAAGGACAACAACATCTCTGAGTTCAAGACAGCAGTTTATGCTCCCCTCCCTCTCTCCAAGCAACATCCCACACCCCTGGGCCTGCCTATCCTACACTGCACAGATGTGGTGCTGGAGTGAAACCCCCATTTGATGAATTTGTAGCTGTGCTGGCAACTACATATCTGAGCACAAGAGTGTGCCTGGGCCTGCAAGACCAGAACTGAATCTGAGAACTGGCACCTGCAGGCTGAAGAGTCAGAACATGCTGCCCAGCACTCACATCAAGCCAAAACCCAGAGCAACCTCCCAGCTCTCACTGACCTGATCTGTGCAGCACTGGGTAAGTGATCAATGTCAGCAAGGTAACTGGCCAGCCAGCTCATGGTGGTGCTCATGGCAGCACTGTCTGTCCTCTCCACCAGCAGCGATTCCATTGGCACAAAATTCTCCCGCTTGATCCTGTCAGGCGTAGCTTCAATAATGTGCTCTGCAAGTGTCATCATGTTCACCTGTCAAGGGGGAAAGAACAGTGAACTTTAGGTCCCTGGTAGAAGGTGCCTTGTGCTTCCATGCTATGGCACAGCTTTACACAGAATTCCCCATCTTGCCCAAACCTGTGGAAGCTGGAGTCTACTGTTTGTCTCAGCAGTGGAGAGAAATCCATTAACCAGTGCTCATCTGCTTTTCTGCCTCTTCAGACCAAGCATTGCAGTGTCATATTCCTCAGACCTTTTTTTTCCCTTTATGGAGAGCCCAAGAGGTCTGGTGAAAGGTCTCTGCACCCTCCCTCTACAGATGTCACTAGTATGTTACTTCCAAAGGAAAAGTGACTTTGCTGCTGTTTTGCTGAGATGTGCAGTAGAGCACAGGACAATAAAGGCACATCAAGAGAAGTTAAAAAACTCGGGACAAAACATTGTTGGGAATCCTTCCGAATGATATCCCTCAGCTAAGCAAGTTCCACAGGAATTTTCAACTCAGAGAATAGAGAACTGTTTTTGTTTTGCAATGCTCTGCTTCATCCATATTACACCAATCAGATGAGAACATTCAGAGATGCCAAGGCAGAACAGGTAAGGCTATGTACCCATTACCCATTTGCTCAGACAATCACAGCATCTTTCTCCCAGTGATTACTTCTCATATGTCTCTCCTGCTTCTGTTATATTTTTAGTTCCTCTATTCCACATGTAGTGCGATTCTTCCCCAAACTCACTGTCTCTCCCATTCTCTGCTCTTACCTCCTTCCCTCTGAAGTGCAGAGGCCTGGCCTGCAACCACAGCTCTACCTCTGTCACATCTTGTCTTTGTAGGGACTGCTGTCCAGTTCCCACAGGACTATTGGACCACCTGAGTCATGTGCACTGCTGTGATCAGGCTCTGCTTTTTCCTTTTTCTTTCCACAACTGCAAACTATTTTGTGCATTCTGTACGCTGTTAAAGTGTATGCCAGTGTACAACTCTAAATGCTAACTATTAGCCTTTATGTCTGTTGAAATTGGAATAAAGTTTACATTGATTGTGTGACCACCTCCTTCCTCAAAGCACAATTCAGTCTCTAGAGGCCTCCATGGGAGTTTCTCATGGTCAGGATCCTCTGTGCAGCCTCCGTGCTCTGTGAGACTGCTGATCTTGGTGCTGTGGGAGTGTTTACCTGCAGTTCATCCATGTGGTGTAAACAGTCCTCATCCCCTGCGCTGTCCCTGTAGGACAAGAGTTCTGCATCCACCATCTCCCTGTCGGCCATCATCAACACATTCATCTGCTCCCGCTGGCGCAGCCGATGGGCCACAGCATCCTTCCCCAGGGCAGTGCCCTTCTGGCTCCCTGCCACCTGCACTGCAGACACACCAATATAAATGTCTTTTGGGTTCCATTTGATGCCTGCTTGGCTGCCAGAGCCCCGGTACCCAGTAACTTCTGGGATGTGCTGGGAGAGCTCCCGGCCATAGTCCCTCAGCCCTTCACTGGGGCTGATTGTCTCAGTGGAGGATTGCTTGGAGCTGGAGTTCTGCTTCCTAATGCTTGGCTGTTCCAGGCTCAGTGCAGTGGAAAGCAGCTTCTCTTGCCGGGCTTGAAAATACTCAGGGCTCAGCTTATGCTTTTTGGGTGCAGGGTAATCTTTCTGAGTCTCACTACTGTAATAGCTGGAAGGTTCTGATCTTGGCCGCCTCAACTCTGTAAACAAACAGAGCAATGGTCAAAACTAAATATGCAACTTACAACTGCTATAGGAACATCAACAACTTCTGCCTCAGGCCAAAGTTTGTACTGTGCTCTATGGGCACCTGAGAGGATGTGCAAAAGGAGTAACAATCACCCAGGGAGGACACTGTCTCAACCATTCCTAAGATACACAAGTCTGTCCAAAGCAGGCATTCACTCCCCTTCCTGATGCCTATGCAAGTGTATGGAGCACAAGAGAAGAATTAAGCATGGACAGCAAGGCTACAAGTGGCACCTGCTGCCCAGGTGAGCTCCTTTCCCCCACATTTTAACATGCTAAACATCAGCAAAACAGAGCCCTCCAGGATGTTTTACCTGTGTTTGTACTGGAAATCACTGTGACTCCCTTCTGAGGCTCCTGAGAGGCAACGAGCTCACTGTGCCATTGGGATACCCAGTTCTCTGTGTTGGAGTCTGTGCTCGAGGGGCACTGAATCCTGGGGTTTTGCCCAAGCTGACTTTGCTCATCTCGCTGCAGCTGCTCCAAGCACTCTGCCAGTTTCACGTGGCCCCGAGAGCGAGCGATGGCCAGCGGCAATCTCCCGAGGGAGTCGGGAATGGAGATGGCTCGGCGGTCCCACTTGTACAGCACAACAGCTGCATCCATGTGGCCCAGGGCACACGCCCACATCTAAAGAAGAAAAGGTAAGTGATCCACTGGGAGACCTACCTTCTCCTTTCTTATTAATGCAGTGGAAAAACTGCAGGAAAAAAAAAAACTCAAGGAAAAACTCTTCTGATAAACAAAAGCATGACATGCTCAAAGCCAGCAGATTACATTTATAAATGTCCCAACCCGACAAAAGGCCAATGTAGAGGACTGAATACATACTATTCTCTCCTACAACAGAGAAACCTCCAATTGACAACTACAGCTGACAGTTTGTTTTCTTTTGTTTTGTGCTTTTTTTGTGACACTGACATCACTGCACAGACAGAACAGCTTCATACACAAAGGAATCTCTGAGGTCAGAAACATGCAGACAGGACCAAAGGTTGGAAACAATAAAAATCAATACTCTGAGTTGTAAACTGGCAGTTCTGGTTCCATTTGTTTTGTCTTTTGGCTTGTCTAAGTTCTCATCCATGATTTCATTACTCCAGTGACCAAGATTCTTTACAACTTTACAATCTCTACAGTTAAACAGTCACAGAGGACAATGTGAAAGAAGGTATGTAAAGTCCTTTTCACACCATTATGGTGGACACTAGATTTTGTGTAAAACACTAAGCAGAACCATCTGTCTGTCCCCTTTCCTCATGTTTCTCAATAACAAAGTTTTGTTGTGTGTGCCCTCTCTCAACAAAATGCCAGGAAGCTGATAGTACCACGTCTTACCATGTATGCAGCAGGAACACACAGGAACATCTACTCTCCAGAGAGTGAAACACTTTAGGAAAATAACACATCAGAAAAAACTCCCCAAAGGGCCCTCAGACTCTCTCAGAAGTTTCAGGTCCTGCTCTTACCAGAGGAGTGCAGGAGAAATGATCCACATTCAAAGGGTCAACTTCCAGCTCCAGATCAATGCTGTCAGCATGTTTGGTGCTGCAGGGGAAACAAGAGAAGGAATGATGCTCTGTAGCCACGTCAGGATCACTGTCTAAGTACAGATTTATCCAAAGCACTGTACCACAGAGAAGAGGTCACACACATGCCCACAACACGTATATTTACTACAGACAGTGCCCCCACCACAGACATGAAGAGCATGATACATCCAGAGACTGGATTCACTCTCAAGAGACAAGCCCCATCAGATCAGGGGATGGGAACAAGTTCAGGGGCTTGGCTCTTTGTAAAAGACAACCAGAAATGTGGACTGAGCAGAGTTTATATATGCTCCTGCCATGCCTGTACTGCCACCCCAGGGTCCAGCAGGCTGGGTCTTACCGCCATTTGATGAGGGTCTGGATGAGAGTAGCATAGCCCTGGGCAGCGGCGAGATGGAGCAGCGTCATTCCTCGGAAAGTCTTTGAATGGATCAAGTGTTTGGACTTGGCCCAGCACGCACGACTCATCATCTTCTCGCACACCACCACCACACGGCTCTCAAAGCAGCTGCCCAGGGTCCCAGTCCCAGAAACGCACTGAAACACCACACACATCCCAGCTGAACCATGGAGAGGAGCCACAGCCTGCCCTCAACAGGCAGCCTTCCACTTCTACAAATACTGAGTGGCAAATGCGACCAAAAACCAGTTGCTGTTAGGTACCCACAAACCAGACTTGTTACTTAGGACAAACTATAACCCTTTCCAAACCCCACCCCCCCAAAAAAACCTCTGGTAAGAAAGCATAAAGCTGTGTCTGGACACAGAAGGGTTCATACCTGCACCTGTGTTCCACTGTTCCCATTCCCATTGCTCCCGCCTCCTACTCCTTGCTTGTGTTGCTGGGAGCCAGTCATTTCAGCCATTCTCCTCTCCATCTGCTCAAGTCGCTCCAATATGGACATCCTGAACTGGTTATCTAGGTTGGGGAAAGCCAGAGTAAGGATATTTCCACAGAAAGGAAGCTCAGGTTTTGACAGCCAACTACAGGAGGTCAAAAACAGCTATCCTGGAAGTGATAGAGGAGGTTTGCTCTGCTTGCAAACGCACACACTTGCTCTGCAGTATCCTAGCACTTCAACTTCCTGCAGCAACCCTTTGACTGCAATTCCAAAGAACTTCCTTACAGAAAACAGACAGAAAAATGAAAAATACAGGCAGAAGACAAATCCCTTTCCTTGACAGTCCAGCTGTATGAACACAATACTAGGGGTAATGCAAAGTCTTTCAAAACACAAACTCTAAGCAGATACACCAATTCAGAGAGCATTTCAGTAGGATCACATCTGCCATTTCAGAGTCACCCCCCTACTTCACAAGAGTCCTGAATTCAGCTTGGCTTGCCTCCTGGAATCATGCAATAATGGTACCTGAAAGAAAAAGACTCCTCTGCTTCCTTCTGTGCTTACGAAAAGGAGCCTTTAACTGGGCACTTGCTCCTTCCCTGGCAGGCTCCCTTTCTTGGAAAACAACTTCAGCCAAGTGCCAGAAACAGAATTACCAGAAATCAGCATATGGGTGTCACCCTGATCTTTTTCAGCCTTCTGATGTTTGCATTTTTATAGTAGAGTTTCTCACAAATTTTCATAAAAACAAAAGTAGTATTATTGTAAACTGTTCTTGTTTATCATTCCTCTCTGGAGGAGAGACAATTGATGAACTTCTAGTTTGACCAGTGCAGTTAAAGAAGTGTCAATCTCATTGTCCAATCCATGATCATTGTCCAAAATCTACATAAATCGAAGTAAGAAAATAAACTTCCCTCTTTTTACCCTGACAACCTGATGATGTGCATGTCATTCATTTCGTGTCCTATAGCAACATACGGGCACTGACAATCCTGTAACACCACTCTGCAAAGCCATGCAATTCTGGAGCCCTGCAGAAGTCTCATGGCTGTTACTGATCTCCCCTCATTGCATTGTAACATAGCATTGTCCTACAGCTACTAAGGCTTGAATGGTGGAGCAGGGAGGTTCAGACAGGTTAACAAATCATTGCTGAACCTGATGCTGTAGGGATCAGCTGAGGCAATGGTTCTCTGGATAGGGCCAGTCAGTGCAAAGGGAATGGTTCAAATGCAGAGCTCCGTCCTGTGACCCATAAGGGATAAGTTTCATGCAGCTCACGTGAAGCTGGGCAGGACTGTTTTGTGGATAGGGAACATTTAATGAATCTTGATATCATGCTAACAGCATAGGTAGTAAACTGTAAGGGAGAAACAGCCCTCATACTGTTCAGTTCCATGCATCCACAGAGATGGTGTGGGGGTGCAGAACACTCATAAATGCAGAACCAAGCCCACTGACAGCAAAAGGAGTATGTGCACCAAAATAGACAAGCTCTGATGAAGTTTTAAACATGTCAGTCTTCCCCAAGAACACAGAGCCCTCCCTGGAAGGCTGTAGGAGTACTCATATGCTACACTCCGAGGCACAGCTCTCACTAGAAGGTATTGGAGAAATGTGGATCTCTGCTGTACTGCACTAAGAACCATATTGCAGACCACTGGTACAAGACAGCTCAGGTCCACTGGCTGGAGATATCCCCTTCTCACCAAGAGGCTGCTGTGGTCTGACAGCAGGCAAGACCTCCACTCCCTTCTGGCCAGCTTCTGCATCCCACTCTGGCTGCTCAAGAGCCAGGGTCAAAGGACTGTGGCCAGCACCTCCCATCTAACCTCATGTCAGAGGTGAGCTCACTAGTCCAAAAGATTTATTAGTGCCTTGCTATTCCTTCAGTTGCCCTGTTAATTGCAAAGCCCCTGGGAAAGGAGTGGCAGCTGGATCATGAAACACTCGTGGCGCTGATGCGGCATCAGGGCCCTGTCCCCCAGCTGCGGTCAGCACACGGCAGCAACACGAGCCCCGTTTGCCCAGAGAATCTTTGTTCCAGGAGTGCTGCAGTGTGCTGCAGTGCAGTCCACACCGCTGTCTCCTCCCTCCCCATTGCCAGGCGGAGCACGTCCACTGCAGAGACTGGCAGAGACCCGGCCCTGCCGAGCCTTCCCCTCCCACTGCAGGCCCGTGCAAACACAGCTGCCACAGCTCGGGCACCTGGAGAAGCAGCCACACTTGCCCTGCAGGGAACAGCTCTGCTCCACACAGGTGATGCCACTCTCCCTAGCTGGGTACCAGCACTTGTATTTATTAGAGCTGAGAGCAGCAAGCCACACTGGGTATCACATCTGAGCCCTCAGCCCTGTACAAGCAGAAGCAGCATCTTTTTAAAAGAAGAAAATTAGCTTGGATCGGAGTAATTAACCAACAAGCTCAGGGCTGCAAGATGCTGGGATTTGCTCCTACTCATTTAGGAGTCAAGAGAGAATAATTCTATACACCTGGAAACAAAAGGAGAAAACAATTCCAGTGAAATGCAGAAGTACAGATTACTATTTGTCTCACTTGCTTTTTTTTCAGTCTGAAACCACTCTGGAACAGAAATGGAGGGCCCTATGCTTGTGACCATTTTCCAGGCTCTTCTCTCTGGGCTCTATGATCTGTAATGAGTGAAGCCTCCACCTTTCCTGATCCCAAGCTAAAGATACTGAGAACTTCCTGTCAGTTTTTGTCAGAAGACTGAAGTTAGCAAAGGTACACCTGTCACCCACCATTTGTCCCCAGACAGAAACACTAAACCAAAAAAATGAAAGCAGGGAATTTTTCTTAGGAAACAGAATTCAGAACAGCATCTGGTGCTCCCAGGTATTCCTATTCAGACACCTGGCAGTGCTCCTGGAAAATACTAAGGGCAGGACTATCTGGTTCTGACCAGATCAGGCACTTTAGAACTAGGCTGCTATTGGTAAAATGGGAAGTAGAAACATTCTGGAGCACCAACACAGCATGGACAGAGCCAGAGCCCTCTCTGAGCCTAGAAGAGACCATCAGAATTTACCCAGATCAGGGTGTGCCCCCAATGAGAAAGTTCCAGGCAGCAAATGAGGTGAGGCAGTGGTGCAGGGGTGGTGTCCCTATGCTGCCCATTTTCCAGGTGACCAAAACTGGTGCCTAAGCAAGCCACAACTGATGACAATTCTGAAATTATTCATGTATAGTGTTTTCATTATTCTATAGTATCAATTACACCAAGATGTCCCTTTCAAAAGGAACTGGTCACTTTAAGTATATGCACTGCACTAGTCTACCAAAAAACCCAAACAAAACCCCCCAAAAAACTAACAACAACAACTAAAACTTCAAACAAATAAAAAAAACCCAAACCAAACCACAAAAAAGACAAAAGGGGGGGCAGGGGGGGTAGGGAGGGATGGGGAGAGAGAACATCTTCCTCCAAAGTTTCTCCTGAACTCAGCAATGAGGCAAAATGCTCCTCTCCTGCCCCACTCCTGAACACAGACCAGATTAGCAGCATTTTGGACCATGTCCAGCCCTTTCACACATTGCTGCTGAGCCAACAGATGGACCTTGCAATACCTGAGAGAAGGGCTACAAAAGCAAGAGGGCTGAACACTACAGCTGTCACTCTGAAAAGTTCAAGACCTTTTACCCTGTGTTATTTCTTATTTTTCTAGTCACAATCTTTTCTCTCTTGCTCAATTCAGGGGTCTCTGCAGGGCCACCTGCTTAAGAGGCACTGAAGTTACGGGAACAATTTCCACCTTCTTGTCTTTTACAGTCAGCAGAGGATCTCATGACAAACAAGTCTCTTGGAGTGCACTGGAGATGAGAGCTCAACAGCATAAAAATCACTGTCCAAATAAGCTTTCCTCCTCCTACATTGTACAGGAAATCTAAACAACCCAAGCCCAAGGAAATGTCTTGCACTGGAAGCACCCTCACTCTGTCCAAAGCAACAAAGATCCACATGGATAGAAACATATTCACATATTTAAGGTTTTGCCCAAAAAATCTGCTTTTGATGATGGAATTTAATACCTTTTTGTGAGTTAAAAGGTTAGACATTCAAATTTGTGCATTTATTGAGGTTTTCCATTACATATCAATCCACAAAATATTTTAATGTTCTTTAGGAAACTACAGAGACTGTTTTTGAAGGTGTCGTTCAAGGCTTCCTCCACCAAAGGTGATGAAAATAACCACATTTCTGTATCTCCAAGACACAGAATAATTTCACAGAAAATATTCTGAACACTGTATCTTTCGTGGAAATTATTCCTCTTCAAATTTAACAATACCAATGTAACACCAAAATTACTTCTCACTATGTTTCCACCAGCATAACAAGGAGAGGTGGTGGCAACCTGAGGGGAGCTGAACTGTCCCAGCAGGGAGGGACTGGGAGGAGCTCCCTGGACAGATTTTGACCAGTACTAAGCAACTGGTTTGAGTTTCATACTCATTTCCCTAAAACATGAACCATCTTTTAAGTGCAGAACAAGCTTCATTTTCATCTGCATTGTGAGAGAGCCTACTACTGATCACAGCAGTGACAGTAGGTAATGCACTGAACATATCTAAAGATGCAGAACAATTCTGGTACAAATCCTCTATGGATACAGGGTTGTTTACATCAGCTAGTATCTTACAGAGTTACAGCCTGTATGCTTGAACAGTTACACCCAGACAACCTGGATATTGCTTAACATTACGTATTTGTTTTGTTTTTTTTCAGAGTTGGTTTAATCCAGTGGTGTTTTCTGAACCCAGATCCCTTCACAATGAATTTAAAGCACACCTGTACCAACGGCTCAATAAGCCACCACGGCAGGCACAGAGAGTGGAAAATGCAAGGAGCACAGCAGTTAGTTTCATCTTCAAGATTCTGGAAGCCACACCTCCATTTTCTGCCTCAGTGTTCTCCAATAAATACTGAATTTCCTCAGTAAGAATCTGAACAGACGCCAGTCATTTACGTGACACAAGTTTCCACTGGAGGCTGCAGAAGCACGTGCCTTGTGCAGCCTGGTAACAGTTCCTGACTGCACAGACTCCGTACTGACAGGGGAGATAAAACACAGCACTTGCAAACACTTCACCTACACCCCGACAGCCCCTCCTCTGCACAGCCCTCCCCACTGCCTAACCCCAAGCCTCTTCCAACAGCAGGATTTGTGTTTTTGAGCTGTGCACACAGTGTCCCCCATGGGCAGGCACAGCCCAGAGCACTGCCTCTGCCCACACTTCATTACAACAGGTAGTAAAGGCACACCTTCATTAAACATCAGTTCTGCACTTCCTTTGTGTGGTACCCAAAAAAACACCACGGCCCAGGGCATGGAGCTGAGAGAATAGCAAGGCACAGCAGTAAGTGACAAGCCCTCCTCTGCATAACAGCCCAATTTTAAGAAATGAGCACAGAGAGCTGCTTTTCTGATCTCTGCACACTGCTGTACCAGACAAGAACACTTCCCAAAGGATCTTTAGTCCTTTTACCGAGCAATCTTCAAACAGCAAGAAACTACCTGTGCCACACACAACTTGGCAGTGCAGCCAGAACTATTACAGAGGAAATACTGCTGAAAATACAGATGAAAAGTAAATTGGCAGTTCTTAGTAGCAAGCACTGTTAACAACACTTGCCCTTTTTTCACACTCTCATGGAGATCTGGAGGCTTTTGCTATGCTGCACAACCAAAATGACAGACAGTATCTGGCTGGAAGGACTAAAGGATGAGGATCTGTGATCTCCCACACATTCCACTGGGGCTGCATCTGCCCAGCATGTAATTATTCCCCCCCAGAATTCTAAACACTGAGCAAACATTGGTGTGTGAGACCTGCATGTGCACGTGTTCCCAAGCACTGTGTTTAGATACTCTGGTGTGAGGAGCCCCTCTGAGGGCTTTGGCTTCTCAGCCTGGGCTGCTTCTTTACCGGCAGTTTCTGTGTTAAATCATTCCCTGCATGAGCGCACACAGACTGAACTGAACAAGTGTGACAGCTGAGCACTGTAAAAAAAGCCATGCAGCATGAAGACATTTTTCTGTTTTGCAGAGCAAGCCAGAATTCTCTCACCATATCCTCTCATCCAGCACAAGCTGTGGGTGGGGATGGAAGCAGTCAAAAGCCACGTCACTCACAGTGCCATTGCTCTGTTTCTATTTTGCAAATCATCTGTCACTGGTCTATAAAATCTTGCTCCCTTATTCTGTACAATACAAATCCTGAACATCTTTCATGTTGCAGTATCAATTTGATCATTTAATGCTGATTTCTGAGGTGGTATTGTTGCAGGAACACCCATTTCTGAAATTGAACTGCAGTTACATCCTCAACACCATTTATTAGAACCTCTCTTTAGCCATAAGTTGTTACAGGTCATGGTCTCCACCACCAAATGAAAGGACTTAAAATTCATATTCTAGTACTAATGCATACCTATGTTAATGAGGCAGGTCGCTTTCAGAGCTTTTGATCAGTGAGAAATGCCACAACTACTGAGGTATGAGATGAGGAAAACACTGTACTGTACACTCTGAGCCTAGGCAGCAGCTGAAGAAACCCCATGCTTTCACCCAACAAATGAACGCTACTGGGCGTGGGCAGGAATGATGAAGTCATCCAGATCTGCACACACAGATACTGTCAGTGATTTTAAGTCATTAATTCACCTGCCAAAGCACGATTTCTTATTGTCAACACTTCTCCCATAGGTCTTCCAGTGCTGAAGGACTTCAGCTATTACTGCCATGCCACTTGGGATTATTCTGCTCCTCTGTGTCACCCCCAGTAGCCAGTGCTCCCTCAAAACACGGTACTTCTCTACTTTATCATGCCATTACTAGAAAAGAGAAGCAGGAGGCTTGCTCAGGCTGACTTCTTCCCCAAGTGGCAGTCTCTATACCAACAGCAATAAAGCACTTGCTGCCCTATTTTTCAGGCTTCTCTTCCCCAGGGCCTAGGGAGGGCAAGATTTTAATGCTATCCAGGAACAGCTGCTTCAGGAAACAAAGGAAGGTTTTAAACATGCCATATGTATTTTATATATTTTAGAGGTAGGGCACACTGCTAAAGACATCACTTCTTGAGCTGTTCTGTAATTTGTATAAAAATTTGGCTGCCTAAGGTCAGTCTCCGCATTTCAGGTCAGAAACCCATCTGATGGCTGCCAATATTATGAAAACTGTACAGGAAAAAAGCTCATGGATGTATGCAAAGAGCAATAGCCTGGGAGAACATGCTGTGCTGCTGCTCATCTGCTCCGTGCTACTACCCAGGGCTCCTGGAGATTTCCTCCTCTAAAGCCTACATGCTGAAGGGGCTACAAACAGGAAAAAAGCATTTCATGCCACACTATGCAGTATCTGTGCTTACAGTACTGTGCATAGTATATGTATGCATATGCTAACAATTCTGACCCAACTTTTCTCTCATTAAACCTGCAACCTCAAGAGTCAAAATACTCACTCTGAAATCACCACACTGAAGAACAGCATGCTATGAAATGGCCTCTATTTACTGCAAAGTTAGATAAACAGGAATTGCTGCAAGCTACAGAACTGTGAAGCACTGGAACAGGTCAGCAAGCGAGACAGAGATCTCCTTTGCTGGAAGCTTTTATGAAGTCTGGCATCAGTCATGTTTACCCCATCTAAACTGCGAGCAGTCCACAGTGTCTCCTGAAGTCCTCTTCCTAGTCCTGCTCTTTCTGGCAAAGCACGCTGCAAAACAAGTTTTCCAATAACGTGGTGCGGAGCAGGCGTGTGCTTCCAGCATCCCAAAGATCCCCAAGCAGGTCTGGGCTATGGACCTCCTCCTGTGCCTTGCCCTGCCAGCTCAGAACACGAGGCTGTGAGCTGGAGGCGCTCCGATGTAATGTGTCCTGCTGCACACGTGATGCTACAATTAAAGTGCTGCCACAACTCTGAGCCTGCATCGCAACATCACTCGGGAGGGGCTGAGGACCAACACGGGAGGGCGAGTACACGAAAACACGACCGCGTCCCACGGCTGGGGGCACAGCGAGCAGTAAGGCGTGCAGTCATTGGGGAAGTGCAGCAGAGTGAGGCACAACACAGATGCATGCAGATTTAAACCCAAACAAACACTGCGCAACACTTTATCCTGCAATACTTACTGAAAGCAGTACTTTGTCACATGTGCACGTCCACCTGCAACGGCTGGGGGTCCCGGACCCCTCTGCAGTCCCTCTACCTGCTTCCAGGTAAATAATGGGACAACACCTGGCACCAGAGGACTGACCTGGGAGTCTACAAGGCATCAGCGGAGGCTCCAGCCAGCATCTGGCGCAGACCCCGCAGCAGGGGCGGGCAGAGCAGGCTCCCCCCAGACCTGCTTGTCGTCTCTCGCATCCTCGCAGCCAACTGGAGCCACGTCGTCCTGTCGCAGCGCCGGCGGGGCTCAGCGGTGCCCCCCCCGCGCCCCGGCGGCCGCAGCGGACGGGCTAATGCNGGTAAATAATGTGACAACACCTGGCACCAGAGGACTGACCTGGGAGTCTACAAGGCATCAGCGGAGGCTCCAGCCAGCATCTGGCGCAGACCCCACAGCAGGGGCGGGCAGAGCAGGCTCCCCCCAGACCTGCTTGTCGTCTCTCGCATCCTCGCAGCCAACTGGAG
>VXBB01021702.1:208046-237406 GCA_013399915.1 Illadopsis cleaveri | reverse complement strand
AAATAAAAGGAATGCTTAGAATTATTTTAAATTATTTCAAACAATTATTTTAAAGTTAATTCAGAGACTCTAAATAGTATTTGTTGTGATCTGTTGTGATGTATTAAGGTGCCAGATTGCTGTTCTCAGACTAAATTGGTCAAAAAAGATGCCTATACACTTTTGTACCTGTATATGACATGACGAGGCTCTGAAACCACCAGATGTAAGAGAGCAGTGCTCCTTACCTGGGCAGTAGCAGCGCAGTACCCCTGGCTGAATTAAAGATGCAGGCACTGAGATCTGATCAAACAGACAGCTGTAATTATTGCTGGCTTCCTGCCACGGGCCGGTAATCAGGACTTTTACTCCTCCCTGTGAGGAACAAAACGGGAGAGACCCAAGCATGACAGGAGAGGCCACGACGGGGAGGAGCGCGGCCGAACGCGCCCGCCGCCCCTTCCCCGCGGCCGTGCTGCCCTCGGGCGGCCGCCGCCGGNAAATAACCTTCTCTTCCCATTAGTGGCTCAAACAGTCTCTGTCCCCTCCCCACGCATTCCTTCACATCAGCAAGGTCTGTGCTGCTGCCATTTTCAGCTTATGGGGCATGTGACTGATTTTGGAAGTCAGTGAGATGGAGGGAAATGCTGAACTCATTGAGACTGTGCAGGCCTTGAATTATTCTACTAGAACATCAGTGACAAATTTAAGGCACAGCTCCAGTTTGCAAACTCTACTGCTCTACTGGGCCTAGGTAGCACCATGAAGCCATCATGTGGGAAAGACTTGGCTTTCAATGAAACAATACCTTTCTGTTCAGATGTTTCCTAAGTGATGAAAGGGCCCTGTCAGGATAATGAAGTGCTTAATTAAAAGTGCACTCAGACATGCAAGCGGCCTTGAATGCTCTGACTTGGAGAGAAATATTTTAAAAGCCTTTTCAAAGCTTTAACAGAACAGTTCCCTTATTAACAAAGACCGAAAGATAAAGCAGTAAACATCAGTGAGTAAAAGCCCTGGACTTACCTCAGGGTAAGACCATTCTGGTGAATAATCTGTCACCATGAACAAGCGCCCACTCTGCTGCAGCAACCCCAAAGTGCCTTGTGCTGCAGCTGCCGAGACCACCTCAGCCACGTGCATGTATGCCATGGTGCTGGCTCCGTTCTCCGTGCTGCTGAGCTGCATGTTGGCTTGCTGAGGGCTGCAGCAAGGAATGCACATTTCGGCCTGGTTGTACGTCGCTCTGTTACTGTCTTCAGGCTGAGACAGTCCAGCACTGTCACCTGACACCAGCTGGTGTCCATACAGAGCATTGCTCCCACCTTCTACGGATATGAAATCATTAATTAGATCAGAAAACTGGTTGCTGAAGGAGATGTCAAAGTGGTCTAAGTTAAGTTCCATGTTGGAGGAGTTATTTAAGCTAGGATGGGCCACAGGATAGAGTCCTTGTACCATGTTTCCTTGGAGGATAGGGAGGTTGTTTCCATTCCTGATACCCCCGTTGGCCTCAGGCTGCAAGTAGTGTTCTGTGTTGCAGGCTTGAAGATCCCCTGATTTAAGTAGATTTTCATTTCCTTCTGCCTGCTGGGAGGTCTCCATGGGAACTTCAGCTTCTGCAGTCATAGCCTGGAAGTTTGCTTGGAACTGCATGAGCTGGAGAGAAGAGGTGGACTCTATTCTGGTTTCCACTGTGCCGTTACAGTTGGAAGTGGTTTGGGACGAGGGCTCTGTTTTCACACTGGAGATTCCTAACGTGTTCACAAATGAGCTACCTGTGTCATTCAAATTGTTGTGAGTGTTTTGCTCAAGGGGAAGAGGTTTGCTGGCATCCTGCAGAAAGAAGCTGGGGGAAGGGGTCTGATGGACGTGAGGGCTCTGGACGGTCTGATTGAAGCTGGAAGAATAGTCCTTGTTGGAGTCAATGGCACTGAAGTCCATCTGCTCCAGGGTGGTACTTGGGCTCAGACCTCCTCCAGATGGAAGTAAACCTGAACCAGTACTGAGTGTGAGAGTGTTAGATGCAGAAGTGGAGGAAAATGCTTCTTTGGACATCTGTTGTTCAAAAGATGTGTCCTCAGTTTTAATTTCTTTTGTGAGGGTTGTATTGAAGTTGAAGCTACGTTCTGTTGTGGGTGACTGCCTTATGTTGGTATTGATGCTTTCACTTTTAATACCTCCTCCACCATAAGTCTGCCCTTGCTTGGGATTGTTAAGAAAACAGTCTGGGTCAAAATTCATGGTGGTTTCTGGAATTTTCCTATTTCCTTCTAAAGTTGTGGAGAGCACAAGTTCCTCAGAGACGGTGCTGGGTAGCATCGACAAGGTCTCTGAACTGCCAGTTGTTGGAAAAGCAAACTTGTGTCCATCTGAACTCACAGCAAGTACCAGTCCTTGTGCAGCTGCATCTGAGGACAGAAGGTGTTGATTTGGGCCAGACGTGGGTGACATGGTGTACACAGCTTCACTGGTGACTTCTGACATAAATACGGTGGCACTTTGTGACAAACTTCCCATAACTGATGCTACAGCCATACTGGACACACCAGTGACAGCTGGGCTATCTGCCATATCTGGGTCGCTGTTTAACCCACTGCTGATGGACACAGGAGAATTCTGGGTTGTGTCAGGGACCTCCACCTGGTTGGTGGAAGAAACCTCAGTGCTGTTTTGATGGAGCAACACTGGTTTTGCCACTTTGCCGTTCCTCTTCTCTCGGCTGGAGGCCTTGCCATGACTGTGCTCATTCTTGCCTTCAGAGACATCGTTATTTTGTACCTCTGAATGGGTGCTGTACCCACCTGTCCTTGGTTCAACCTTTGGTGATATGATGCGGTGTTTGGCACTGTTACACTTGTGATGCACACTGCTTCCTGCCCCTGTGCCAGAAAACAACAGTATTTGCCGTTCAGTAAATATAAAATTAGGACAATGCTAGTTGTGTATCTCATGGCTGTAGCAAGGGACAGCTATGCTTGTGCATACATGTGTGAGAATGAGTGAGTACACACATGAGGGAGCAGGAGAGACCTTGGAAGTAAAACAAATTTCTCACCAGTGCCAGAAGTACAGGTCCTGTCTAATGCACAGATCCACTGCATGCAATGACAGCAACCTCACCACAGGCACATGGGCACCACTACCCTCACCTGCCCCCTCCCTGCCCCAATCAGGCAGAGGGGAATTGGCATCTGTGACAAGTTTCAGAGTTATTTAAATGTGCCTAATCTCAGTGCAAAGTCTGCAGAGCAAGTGCTGCTGTTGTCAGCTGTGGCACAGGGCCCTGTTCCATCTGCCCCATGGACAAGACCTCAGCCCCTGGAAAACAAATGCTCAGCTCTCTCTGCTGGGTGATGTCAGGAAGTTTGACAACCACTCTTGGGGCACAGATGCTGACCAGTAATCTGGAGGTGACAGATGCCACATCATGCCCCTGTCCCTGGCATCACCCTGCTGCCTAGACTGCAGCCCACATCTTCCTGTCATCACTGTGTCTTACAGTTGCCAATCAAATTATTAAAGAAGTAACCCATTAGCCATATAAAGCATTCTTGCCCTCCCATAAGGATGGTGATGTGTTTCTCTGACTCTCAGCCATTCCTGTGCTGACAGACACTTTGTGCTCTGAGAGGAGCACACAGAACACACAGTCAGCACTGGAGCTGCTGAAGAATATTCAAGCAAGGGCCACCAGAAGAAAATCCTCCGTGAATTAAACCAGCCAGCACCTTTACTGCCTGTAAAGGTAACATCACCTGCATTCCTGAGAGCCTGTAATCAGGCAGGATAAAATAAAAAATTCTGTCTGCAAAAGCACCTTAGTCACAAACTCTGGTGCAGGGATTGCTTTTGCTCTTTAAAGAACAGCAGTCCATGAATTTTTGATGTTTCTTTCCTTAATTGATTAATTTTCCCTAGAATGAGGTAAGAACATTAATTACAGAAGTGTAGAATGACTGAAGGGGGGAAGAAGCCTCCCTGCTATAGCTCATGGCTCCAATTACAAATGCCATCTTCTGGGCAACACAAAGCATCCATGTAGCCATTGCAATTTGCTAAATCTTTTGTTGCTTGCCCTTGAAGGGGAACTTCTCTATTATGTGTTCAAGATTTGAATGAGGTCACTTAAAGTAGTTCAAGATAGTGCTTCTGAGACTAAATACAATATTAAATCTCTCTATTCTCCTAGGTATAGAAATGAACAGGAACAAGGGAAAGGCTTTTATGCTGCTGTATTTGTGGATGACAGTAAGGGATTGGGAATGTGTGTGTCAATGTGCAAGCCAGTTACAAAACAAAGCAATACTGTTATGTTAAAAAGCACTGAGCAGACTTAGCACAAGACAAAACATCAAAGGGAAGAATAAAAGGATTCATGTTCAGATTTGCAAGCCTGGATCAAATGCTGAGCCTTAAGGGGTGAATTTTAATCCAAACTCAGGTATTTCAGAGGTCATCATTCTTATTTAAGCCTTGATTGTATAATGCAACTGCTCAAGAAAAGAAGAAAAAAATAAACCCTTTGAAGCACTGACAGTAACTTTCCTTTATAAGTTTTGCTAAAGACTAGTTAATGTGTCATATACTCTATTTGACCAAAGTGCTAGAAAGGAGCAGCTACAAAGCAGATGAGATGGAAAGTGAATCACTTAGCCTCCCACTGTCTGTGGGAAATGCCAACACTAAGGATGCTGTTTCTTGCTGCTGTAGTGTCATCCAAAACAAGGTCATCTCCTTTAACAGGAAAGAGATGTGTATTTTCATGATACCTGTCTCATCTCCGTCATACCTTGCAGTTAACCACCTGAGCACTTCTCCAAAAAAGTGAGCTGCAGGCCCAGGAATTCAGAGGGTGAAGTTGGAAGAACATTAGATTTTGAGGCTTTGGTAACAGAATTTCCATATGTAGAAGAAAATATACCTTTTTGAGCAGCTCATGTATGGACTGCATTTATTAGAAAGCATTGATGCTTTTCCCAGAAGTTCCAGATGCATCTTTTTATGCTCGAGACTTCTCCTGTCAACTCTGAGTTCATTGTGTCCCAGTGTTTCATGAGACAGCATTTTTATCACCTCAGTACTACAAACTCTGCTCCCAGACTGGATGAAGCTGAGTCACTCTGTGCCCTCCTGAGGTACTCACCCAAGGTACCAGTGCAGAGACAGTTGTGTGTTCGAGGCTGGGGCTTGGTCTGGTGGCTGTCGAGGATCTGCTGCACGAGCTGTTCCACTGAGAACCCTGAACTGCTGTTGCCATTGCTGCATGTCCACTTGATGCCATGAACTGCAAAGAGAACAGTAAAATTTCTCATCAGAAACTGCACAATCACACCAAAACTATCAAAAGCCACTCCAAATTGCCAGCAGAAATCCCTTCCTGCTGCTTTCTGTCAGAACTGAAAGGAGACGTATAAAAAGCAACAGTAGTGGATACTGGTTTACTGCTATTCTCTGCTCCTTGGTATCAATAGGCTTCCAAAGGCAATTCCTGAATTAGGTATATATAGAGGAAAAACTCCTCAGTACAGTATCTGGCTCTATTTCAGTCTTCTGCTAACAGGCACTCTGCACCTGCAATGACCCTGTGTAGTGCTGGCAACCCCCACTGAAAACCCAAAAACAAAAGACTTGGTTCTCTTGGAGTAGAGCAGTATAATTCCAAAGAGTGTTTTGGAATCTTTTTCTGTCTAATATGAAAACAAAATCAGCTTTATAGTAAAATCAGCAGCCAAAAATACACCAGAGTAACAGCAAATATAAACTTCCTGCCAGGTCTTCATTGTCAGATCCCGGGCAGCAGCAGTGAAGGCTGACTCATTTTTTGGGAGTGACTAACAGACACTGTGTGAGTTCCTCCTCAGACTTGAACGACCTTTTAGTAATTTGGGGAAACGGACAGGTGGGTGATGTTACAGAACATGTTGCAAACTGAAGCTCTTTTCTCAGGAGCTCTCTGGGCCTTTTAGCTGTTTAAATAAGAATGCTAGACTGCATGCAGATACATGATCTGCATAAAGACTCCCTCTCAGAATATTTCAGTTGCAGAATTTCCTATAACAGTGGTATTTGCAACCTGACTTACAATGGAAATGGCACTTATAAAATGTTTAATCCATAATAACTGACTCAAAGCATCTTCTGTCTCCTTTAATGTCTCTCTGAGCAATATATATGTGCATATTATTTATTTATCCTTTAAATGCACCACAGCTCATATGCAGATTTTGGAAAATGCTGATAAGTGACAACATCATTTCCAAGGTGTCCTCATGCCTGGCAGCTCCTTTTCAGGAGTGTCTTTGGCATGGTCTATCAAGGCACGTTCCTTGCATGTTGTGTTGTAAAATCCTTAAACCAGAATACACAAAATCAAAGGTGAAAGTCCCATGGACTTAGGATTTGTAGTAAAGACACAGATCCCTGCGTGGTGAAGGGATGAAATCCTGGCAACAGCAGGTTGGGCTGATGCTCCTGTACAGCCAGAGGCTGGGGCACAAGCCAAAAGCAGCATCATGCAAGGAGATCAGAAGCAAATGAAGGGATGTTTGTGACATCTAATGACTGTGGTCACAGGGGCAGCATATCCTGTGAACAGTCTCCTGTTCTCCTCTTTGATACTGCTCACTGAGCGTGTCACACGCAGCTGGTGAACAGAGCTCCTGGATCTGCTCTGTGAAGCAGTTTTATTGCTTTTTTTTGTTACCTGTTGCTGTATTGCCTCATCATCCACTAATGTCACTTTGCCTAACAGCATCTCATCTTGGTCTAGTTTTATACTGCAGAATTCACATTGCTATTGGCCGGGCTGGATAACCTGCAGAAATACTGTAAATCAGGTTTATAAGTATTCTTCCCCATATCACTATTTAAAGTGCTGCAGATAGTTTTGTAATAAGTCCCTCTATGTTTGTTTGATGACCACATTTATTGTTATCGTACCCAACAGATTTTGCTTTCTAGTACATTCACAGTTTTGGATTTCCTCTTAACACTCAGTCTCTGTTATTACATCTAAGTTAGACACGCTTGCTACTTCACTACCTCTGCTCACATTCGTTTTATTATTTAAGATACATTGTTCTGTCACCAGTGATATAATAATCTAACAAGTGATGTTCAAATAGCAATTTTATAAAAGATACATTGTCAGTGAGATTAGAATGCAGTCAAGTATTTTGGATCATTCAGCTATACAACACAAAGTTGCTGAACTGTAATTAGTATTGAGAAACTTTGCATTAAGTAATTTCTGGTTACTTCAGAAACACTTTGCTGAAAAAGTGAGCTGGTGTCCGTGTTGCTGGGGACAGAAAGCCTGTTTTACAGCTTTACATCCTGTTTTGCAGGATGGCAGCTCTGCTCCCTACTGCTGCTAAATCCTGGGATGAGCAGCACATCGTGGGGACAAGTCTGGGAAGTGAATCATGGCTCGGGGTTTGTGTATTCATGATGATGGTTCTTAAGTCTGAATCAAGCTGTGACTAGGAGCTAAGGCAGAATGGACAGCTTTATAGCTGGGTACTTAGAGAACCATGCCTATTATTTTCATGTCCTTCCAGCATAGCAAAGTCATATTGAGGATCAATTGCTGCAAAGGAAAGGTCCTTCTCTAGCCTTGACCCAGCTGATCCTAAAGGGCTCTGGCTCCAGCTTCTGTCCACGTGGTGCCACTTTTTTTCAGTACTTATGTTCCCCATATGCTCTGAAGGTTATAAAATAAAAAGCCAGTGAAGGGTGACAGATTGCAAAGAAAGAATGTCTGGATGCTTAATGCAAATTATCCACTATGTTGGCACATCCAATATGCAGATTTTCTTCCTCCCTCTTTTAAAGAAAGACTCCTGTGCCTGGTGAATTGTTAGTACTGAATACCAAACACTATCAAGATGGCTTTTAACATGTCACGCTTGGCTTCCTGACACATAATGAATCAGCAGGAAAGGAGATTTCTATAGGGAAGAAAGTGCATTATGAAAGGAAGGCTAATAAAAAGCATACACACATACTCTTCCTGCTTCTTAGTGGTTCAAGAAGTGAAACCACTGTAGAACTATGTTTGATTAAATATAGCCATAAATATGAACACAAAAGGGGAAAAAACGTGTCTGAAGCTTAACAGAAATTCTGGAAAGGATTTTAATCCGGATTGCTGTTCAGACTCCTACTGCCTTTCTTGATAATTTAAAATGAAAGCTGTGAACTGCTTCAACACTTTCCTTTTCAGTGATAGCATTGAGGGGTCTAAAAGCTGCTGCATTACAGCAGCAACACACTTCTCCTGCCACACACCCTCTGCACAGTGCCTGCAGCACCAGGCAGTGCAGCCAGGCAGAATTACTGGTGCAGCACTGGGTGCTCAAAGGAGAGAAGTGAGGCTGGAGGAAGGTCCACAACTCAGAGTGCTAATGCTGCTCCAATCTCTTTCTATGAGCTTGGGCTCTCACCTTTCTTCTCTTTCTTCCCTTTTGAAGAAAAGGCAATAAAAATTCCCTTCTGATAGTGCCCAGCAGCTCCTCGTTCATTAGCACTGCCAGGAGTTTGACCACCATGAGCAAAGGAATGAAAGATGATCTGAATTATCAGCAAAAAGGCCGCTCAGAATCCAAGGGAAACTTGCACACAGAAACCTATGATTGTCCAAGTTTCTTACAACACTCTGGCTATTTCTGCCTTCTGCTGCTGGTGGTGGTACTCAGTCCTCCACAATTTCCAGGTCTGCAGTCCTCCTGTCTTGCAGGTCTCTTCCTCCTCCCCATCACCTGAACTCTACCTCACTGTCTCATCGTCACTCTAGACCTAACACCATCAACAGCTATTTCCCTGTTTCTCTCCCCGTGGTTTCTCTACCCTATGCAAAACTTGTCCCTAAAATACCCTCCCACATTTCAATCTGATCATTTCAGCCTTTCTGAATACTCTTAGACATTTCTCCTTGCTACTTCAAGCATTTTACACTTCCTGTTTTTATTCCAAAGACCTTTCTCTTCCATACCAGCCCCCCAGAACACAGCTTACACACACATGTACATGTACAGTACATGATGAAGCCATTCCCTATACCCTACATGTGACTCCTCTGCCTCAGTGTGGTCTTTTGTTACTTGAGTAACAACAGTGAGATCTCCCACATGAAACTGGTAAGTTGGATAGACTGATAGAGTTAAAATATCTGGAATCATCAAGGTCAGGTTTCTGTTTGCCTCTCCCTCCTGATATATCTCGACAGCCTGCTGCAAGCCCTGGTGTCAGAAGTCCTGCCACTCCTGACCCACACAAAGTGCTTTAAAAATCCCCAAAGTGCTGCTGGGAGCGTGAGCAGGTCCTTTGTCCAAGTGCCCCTTCCTGCCCACATCCTGCTCCACCAAGTGTTGACACCGAGAGGTGTTTCCATGGCGATGGTCAGTTGGAAATGGCAGCCTTGTCCCTTCAATTTCCATTGCGTTTCTGTTGACAGAAATAAAGGCCCTGCTCTGACTTGTCAGTTTGGCTGAAGGATATTTCCATTACATTTATCCTTTCATACTCAGACACCCACACACAGTTTAGCTTTGGTTTTCCAGCCTTCCATTTCCACTCGTTACTGGCTGTGAAGGACAGGTTTACCTGAGCCTCACTGCTGGGGACAGCAGTGACACCCCCTGAATGCTAATGTCCTGTAGGGACTCACACAGTCGTTTTGCTCCAAACTGTTCTTTAAAGAGATGTCTGCCTTCCAAAACAACACCTTTCCTTGAAGGTTTGCTCACATGCAGTGGGATGCTCACAGGGACTGGGCAGACGTGCTGCCCAACGTCCCTTGGAGGGCACCAGCAGGACAAGACGCGGCTCTTCCGACACCGCTCGGAGCAGCGCTCCTGCCACTCTTTACAGACGCGGGAAGCCCAAGGCTGCTCGCACATGGAGGAGCAGAGTGGAAACCACCTTTCCTGCCCGTCCCGTGTGGTCCTCGCCCTCCTCCGGCTGCGGCTCAAGGGCATCATCACCATCCTCCCCCTCCTCCTCCTCCTGCAAGGAGCACCGGGATCAGCGCCCGGCGGCCGCCAGGTGGCGCCAGCGGATAAGGAACGGGCGGCGGGACCGGGATCGGGACCGGGGCCGGGATCGGGGCCGGGATCGGGACCGCGTGTCCCGGTGCCCCGCACCCACACAAAGCCCGGCAAGGCCTCTCCATTTCTCTAGTATTAATTTTTAGTATTTTTCTTTTCTCCAGGTTTTGTTGTTGTTGTTTATTTGCTTTGGGGTTTTTTTTTTTAGCAAAAATCTTGCTCGGCGTATTTTGGGGAAAAAAATTCCTCATAAGCATGGCTTGCATAGAGAGGCCCTGGAGCCCTTCCCAAGGCTCCCAGCCCTTCTCCTCACGGCTCTTCCCGAGGGTCCCAGCCCTCCTTCCCCAGGCTTTCACATCTCCATGGCACTGCCAGGAAGATGTGGACTGACACCTTTGCAGATGCTCTAGGACTGAGTCTGCCAGCCACTACAGCAAAGTGTTAGCAGGGGAGATAAAATACTAAGGAAGAATAGGAAACAAAGGTTGGTGTGCCTGTAGCCTCCTCAGAGAGGTTCGGCAATTGCTGCATCTGATTTAATACCCGAGTTTTAGGGGGTGAGGAAAATATTTGGTTTAGGTTTGCTCAAGGTGGTTTCCATTATTGATAATAGTGGGTTCCTACTGGATGCTGTCAGCACTCTGTGGGATTATTTCACTTTGGTGTCTCCAAACACAGCTGAAAGGCACAGCTGAAACACAGTTGCTACTTTTGTTCTTTTGGCAAAGTGGAACTGTCAATGGTAGGTAAAAGTGGACCAGAAGGGAAACTGTTTCCCTGCAGAGTGGCCCATTTCGGTACCGGTTCAAGCTTCGTCTGGGGACATAAAGGCCACTGCAGGTCTCAAAGGGAGAGAAGAAGTGTATTCTTGCATGGGACTCCTTTTTAGAGCTGCACACCTGCAGCAGTGAAAGGCTTGGGGAAGATGAGAAGCTGAGCAGGTGGCTGATGAACAGGAGGCTCATGAACAAGAGGCTGGCCATGCAGACAATGTCAACAGGGGTACTCAAAGTCCAAGTGGTGGGTGAGAACTTATAAGAACCTATCTAGCACCTTCTATCATGTTCTTTTTTTAATAAAAACTCAGACTATTGCAGTAAAATTGGATGTCAGCAATACTAAACCCAATGTCTTTTTAAAGAATCCACGTTGCTTTCTACGTGGTCAGCTGAGCTAAGCTGGCAAGCTTCAGTTTCCATTGAGGGGTACTTTGGAGCTCAGACAAACTGCTTGGGAAATTGTAAAATTCATCCCATATAGCATTTTTGTACAACTGATCTTTTAAGATGAAATATAACCCCAATCCTTAAACAGAGTTATTGAAATTGAATATAAATTCAAGACAAGATAAAACTGCCCAACAATTCAATTCTTCAAACTGCATTAATGCCAATTGCTGCTATTTGAGTTTTGTTCTGAGCTACAGGCGTTGGATGCCTTCTCCAGTGATGACAACACAGGGATTCAGGTTGAGGTCACCTCCAGGAGGCCTGATGGCTTCACTGACACAGAATTAGAGACTCTGGGAAAAGGCAAGAGCAGCCCATGCCCATTGACTGATGGGCACACGTGGAAATTCCAGCTTGCCCAGCTGTGGCTGCGTGCAGGCGGCACAAACAGGAGCCCTCAGTTCCTACACAGCAGAGAAATGCAAAAAGCTTTTCCTCTGAAAGGAAGATAGCTCTTAATTATAGTGGACCTGGAACAAGGATTGCAACGTAGCACCAGCTGTGAGCTTGTAAGTCATACTTTGCCAGCTGAAGGATGAGAGAGCCAAGAGGGGATGATTTGGAGAAACCCTCAACATGAGCTGGCCCACAATTTGCTGATCATATGGAGTTTATATAGAGAATTCTGCTGTGATGGATTCTGCCACTGTATTTGCTTTAACCACCAGATGCCTCTAAGGACATCTGCTAATCTGTTCAGAGAAATCTCAAAGCAAGACTGTAATGGGGCACGAGGAGGGGGGGGAATTGAAAGCTACGCCAAATTGACGCTCATTCTTCACACCAGGCATCCTGAAATGACTTACAGGTGCCTCGGACAACATTCCTGCAGAATTTTCATGTATTCTAGCTATTCACTTTACACAAATGTACCCAAAAGTTGCATTCATACCAAAGCAATACACACACACGACAACCCTTTTGATTGAGACACCCAGTTGAGATGCTCCCAACAGCTGGATGATGCCAGGTCTGGCATCAGTGGAGGTGTCACAGCCTTCCCTGGGCTCCCTGACCTTGCTGACACCTCTGAGACAAGGGGTCTCATCTCCAAGCCTGCAAGGAGAAAGGAATCATCCTGTGGGAGAGCAGGAATGTGGATGAGCTTGGAGGCTCACACGCTTCAGTCCTGAGGACTGCCCAACTGAGGTCTGACAAGCCAACAGTGATGGTCCCAGAGAAGGCAATCAGGAGGTCATGGACGTTCCAGTGTGAAGGCAGGTGACAAAAAGATTCAGAACTAAAGCAAAAAACCAAAGCCATGAAAGCTGAAGTCAGGCTGATTAATTAATTATTTACAGTCTCAACTCAGCTGGAGGTGTTGAGAAAACCTCAAATCCTTAGAGCATCTGCAGCATTTACCTTTCATGATGTTCAGATGGGTTCATTTCAGTCTCTTAATTAGTTCACACACCAGCTATGTTAGAACAAGTTAATGCTGTTTCCACAACAGAGCTCTCAGAGCTCTGTGGCCACTCCAAAAAGGTGTTTTTTAATCCATAACCACCAGTGCAAGCACAGTCACAGAATGAGCAAACGTCACCCCTGCAGCCAGCCAAGAAGCTCTCTCTGGGTTCAGAGGTCTCCCTCAGGAGCAGGGCAGGAGCCACCTCTCAGCACCCAGACTTCAGTGTCCTGCTCTGCTCACAGGGGTGACAAGGCTGGCACCAGGAGCTGGTGCCTCTCCCTGATGCTGCTGAAGAGTTGCTGGAGGCCTGGACTGACTTTGGGAGGATGCAGCAGGGAAGGAAAAGGGAGCTGAGCGAATTATGGATGCAAGAAATGTAAACAAACTCCCTGATCATCCCAGCCAGGGTCTCTTTGCATTTCAGGAAAAACAGTTTGATGTATTTGTCTGGCTTGGACTCCAGGACCGATGCTGCTCACCCTGCCAGCCATCTGCCACATTGCTTTTAGTTCTCCATGCACACATGGCCAAGAGAACATGCTCCCATACCACTGGCTGCCACACCACTGACTGTTTGCTACCCTCCATTCTGATAGAAAAGCTTTAATACCTGACAGAGGTCAACAGTTTTAACACCTGACTCCAGCCCAGGCTGAGTAGGACTTAAACAAACAGCACTTGTCAGCGAGTCAAGAGCTGGACACTGCCACCAACCTCTGACCAGGAGGAAGCATTTTCCCCAAAGTCAGAACTAGTATGAGCTTCTCTCCCTTAATCCTGAATGAAATCAGTGGTCTGAAATGGGAACCTACCCACAGGTACAGAGGCCTTGGACCTCCACCCACACCCTGTCTGCAATCATCACTAACTTGTCTTAAATGAGAAATTCTCATGGAAAAACAGCAACCAAGAAAACAAAATAATCAACAGAACCCCCACACAGCTTCCAAGTCCAGAGGAATAAAACATAACAAACCCCAACACAGAACAGGTAAAAGGGTGAGACTGTCACTGCACCAGTGACACCATGCACAACACTTTGATTAAGCCATTGACAAATCTGCTTTAGGGCAGAGAAATTTGGAAACATCAGGCAATCAAACTGTGAAGTCTGTGAAAGAATGTGATTAATGCAAAAATGTGATGAAACTAATGTGCTTGGCTCCAGAATTTCATGGCACACCCTACACTGGAACCAAATCTGATGGCTTCTTGGCGAGCCGTGCCCCCCTGTGTTCCCCGAACACGGTTATCTGTGTCCTCTTTGTTTTCTAGGTCTGATCAGAATCCAAAGCTTTTATTGTAGCTGCATTTCTAAGGATGTGTTTCCCAGGATATGTACCCATAAACAGAGACGTGTACATGCATATATACTCTGAATAATTGTGCAGAATTTCACTTTTCCCTCCTGAGACATAAAAGAGCCAAGTGTTATTAAATTTACGGTGAGTTCGTTGTAGTTTTCACATAATTTTCTTGATGCACTGCAGATTTTTTAACAGCCTGCTGCTTCCTTTCCTCTTTAATGTTAAGGTACTTGTCCAGTCTCAGCTACACCAACATCCTGGATTTCTGTCTAAGTTAATCAGCCCCAGGGGCAAATATGCCATTTTCTCTATCCTCCTCTGCCCTCCAGCTTTGTGTGGAAAAGGAATACATGGGCCTGCACAGTTCAGAATGCAACAAAGGACTGCAAACTCAGATTACCAACGCTGCAGTCAGCATGAGGCTGATCCTTCACGGATGGCAGAGACACAGGATGCACTCTGTGGCTGAGACCTCCAATTACAGGAGGCTGGGCATGACACCAGCATCCAGGCAGGGGCAGGGGGCAGGGACAGAAGCAGACCTGGTACCAAACTCACATTTGGTATTGTGACTTTTGCAGTTCATTTTCTCTTGGTTATAGACCCACTTTGTGTCTAATTTTTCTTCCATTGCAAAAAGATGTTTCTATGCATGTTGGAATGTGCTCCCCAGGGCAAGACATACAATATAACTGTGATGCAAAGGAAAATATTATACACCAAGGCAGATGCAGAGGGGTTCAAAGAATTGCCTGTCTGAGGGCAAACCTCCCCATCACTCTGCACACCTAAGCAGCCTTCTCACGCTGCATAGTTCAAAACTGTAGGAAATGATGCTCACCTCAGAATACTCAGTTCCATGGGGCCACCTGTAAGCTACAGCAACCCATTGAGACCTGACAATGGCCACCCAAACATGGAGTGCCCTTGGGGGAATCCACCTGCCAGTACTGCACAGGCTCTTTGCAAGTGAGCAGGTGCCTACAAACAGCCCTAGAACATGTAAGAACATAAGCACAATTTTCCCCAGTGTGAAGAGGAGACCTCTTTGGGGACAGTCTGGGCAGCTCTCATACCATGCATATCCCAGAAGTGTTTTATATTGGAAAGAAAGTGTGTGCAGATGCAAGATGAGTTTGATGGACAAATGACAGCTCCACAGGATGGTTGCTGGCTGTGAGAGACACTTGACCCTAAATATACAGCAAAGAAGCAAAACCAGCTCCAGATACTCACACATTGGTTTGAGCTGCCCGATGAGCTCCTCTTTTGTCCACTTTGCCCATTCCTTCTTGTCGGTGTTTATTGAGCACAGGATGGGGCCACACGGTTTCCCGCAGTCCTCGATGGCCGGGACGTTCAGGTAGTGCACCAACACAATGTCTGGGTTCTGCAGGGACAGCAGAGCAAGAGTTATGTTGCTGGGGCCAGCACTCTGCATTTAACTTCCTGATTAAACCTGTGACAGCAAGCATCATGATCAGACCCCAGATTGTACCGGATTTCCCCAAGATAAGAGCTGTTGTTTAAAAGAGGTGGCAGTTGGCACATGGCTCCCCACATCCTGAGGGCCCTCTGCTTGCAACTCTCCTGCTCCACTGGTATGCTCAGCATGAACCTCTTTTCCAACCCTTACAACACCAAATACTTGCAATAGCCCTGTGAACACCACTGACAACAAACACCAGGTGATATGCTTTGGTTTAAGGGACCTTTTGTTCATTTGAGACAATGCTTCCATCAGTTCTGGTCCACATCAGTCTTTTTTGAATACACAGAAAGTCACCTGAGAACATCAGGAACAGCCACATTCTCCATACAGTGACAGAAAGCAGGAGGGAAGAGCCAAGGAGGCTCACAAACAGTATTACAGAGTGCCCCAAACATGGGCTCTTTACAGACAAGCCTGTAATTCCTTGTCTTTTGAAGATGTTTGCAAACTGCAGATGGTTGGGACTGGAAAAGCCCTTTGCAGGACAGCTGCAGGAAGACAGAGGGGTGCCAGCTCCCCGCAGGCTGATCCCACAGCTGATCCTGTAGGCTGACCCCATAGCTGACCCCACAGCTGATCCTGCAGGCTGACCTTGCAGGCTGACCTCACAGCTGATCCTGCAGGCTGATCCCACAGCTGATCCCACAGCTGATCCTGCAGGCTGANGCTGATCCCACAGCTGATCCTGCAGGCTGATCCCACAGCTGATCCCGTTCCCCTCTCCCTTCCCGCGGGGCTGCAGGGGGAGGGACCCTGCTCTGACGCACTGCGGTGCCGTCCCACCGACACCTGGAGCAGGAGCTGAGCTCTGTGTTACCACCCTGCGAGTAAATGAATCATCTTAACAACAGCAGCAGCAGCAACTCCGCCAGTTCCCCAACAGCGTCCCAGGGAGATTGTTCAATAGATAATAACAAGATTGAGGAGATGATTTCTTTCCCTTAAGTCATTTACTCCTAAGTTCGCAAACTTTAATGACTGCTTTGGAATTATTTATAAAAATAAATAGGATAATGGTGTAATTAAAACTCTAATGTTTCATTAATGCTGTTAGAGGCCTGTTCCGAGGGGGAGCAGGAACACAACCCATCATCTGCTTGCACAGGTTGTGCTGATGGGAGCACTTGCTTATGAAACCGGGGGAGAGCAGGAGCAGGACACCTTCACCAAGGAGACCTGTGAACTTCTGATGGGCAAAGCACAGCACTGAAGCCCAGCGTGCTGTGAGCTGCACCTGGAGCACCCCAGGGCAGGGTGGCACTCAGCACTGCTGGGCACCAGCTGACCATGACCCTCTCATGCACCCCACACACAGGGAACATCTTGCACATCCCCAAGAACAAGGTGGGCTGGTAATGTCTCCCAGCTCCTCAAGGCTGGCTAAGAAGGTGCTGGCAGTGGGGAGGCCACTGGTACCCATGTACAGCAACATGAAAAGCAGAGCAGCCCTGCAGAGCATCACCTCGGTAACCAGACACATCCCTCTGTCTGGAGGAGAAGCTCTTTTTTTAGGTTAGGAAAATATGCAAGCAGGAGCTTGGATCTTCTCCCTCTATGGACAGAACTGCAAGCAGGGGATTCTCAGTGAAGATTCTGTGAGACAGCAGTATTAAATTCTTGCAGCCAGTGCTAAAAGAGTTGTACTGCACAGGGAAGAGGTAAAGAAACCTTGTAAGGAACAGCTAACAATTTATTTCAGAGCAGTTTGGGGAAGTGGTAAAGCAAAGAAAACTGTTGGCTTTTCTATTCCCAAGATTCTTCTGGGACAAACAACTGGACATTTTGTGTTCAGCTGTGTTCAAAACCTTCCTTTTCACAGGGCACATCTGCCTCAGACAGAGACAGCCAGAGGAGACAGAAAACCATCACAACCTCTCGTTCTACAAAGGGGAGGTCTGAAACATCACAGTTCTTGTGCATAATTCAGAAGAGGTTCAGATAGTAAAAATGATTACCCACACACCCAAATAGTCTCCAGCAGCTAATTTAACATAATTAGTGATCTAGATGATGAAGTAATAAAAAGTAATATGCTTCAGAGATTTCATGTAAATACACCTCTTGCTCCCAGGGAAGTTTCAAAGAAGGGAGCAAGGACACAGCACTGGGTGATGTGGCAGTTCTGGAGGTGCTTCTACCTTCCTCTCAGGTAAGCTGTATTTTTCACAGCCTGGCAGTGCTGATTTGTCACCAAGCAGGTCAGGATTATGGAGCTTCCTGGCTTCAGTGCAGCACAAGCAAGTGGACCTCGGCAGTGGACTGGCACTGGAATTTATACTTTTTATATATAAAAGCATATAAAATAAACACAAACCAAACAGGTTTGTTCCTCATGCCCACATCTAAAAGTTGACCTCATTTTGACAAATCTCATGAATGCCAATCTACTTGGTGAATTGAAACGTTTTGACACAAATGAATAGAATACATATGTTTTGCAAAACTCATAATTAGTAGCAAATCACTATTTGTGATGACCTACCAGGAGAGCAAGACAGATGTGAAAGAAAAAATACAAATGTAAGTTCCACACAGGAAAGGTGCCAGGACAGTGGACACGCCAGGGCAGAAGCTCTTCAGTGGGGTGGCAGGAGGGAGCAGGGGGAGCCCTGCACTGGGCTGCAGATGGCTCTGGAAACATTCCTGCTGCAATTCCACCTGTCATTCCAGTGCCTGGAGCGTCAGCAGAGTTGCTCTGCTTCCCCCACACCCGAGCTGAAGGTGCTGCCATCTGTCTCTGACCTGGGCAAGGCTCCTTTTCTTCTCCTGCCTTCTCAGTGTGGCAGAGGAACTCTCTCCACTGCTGCTGGGGGGTTAGCAGGAGAGGGTGCAACAAGTGGTTAAACACAAAAAGTCGTTGGTTTTGATGAAGAAAAATGCAACTGCAACATCTGTCTGACTCTTGTTTGAAGCTTCATCAGCACTAAGTGGTCAATAAATCAGACTGGCATGGCGTTACATTTCTTCCATGGCTTAACCATTAATCTAATGCCAGCTCTCATGAAAAATGAAGGAGAAAAACTATGTGAAAGTGTACACATTATCCAGAAGGTGATAGTGGCAGCTAATGGTGCTGCAGCCCTCCATCCCAGTGGCTGGAGTAGCCTGGCAGTCTCCCCTGCTGCCACCACACACCATGGAAATGACCTGACTGAAAGAGGGATTGTTTGTTCCACCAGCCTGCTCCATGTGGGGATTTTTCACAGGAGCAGAAACACCAAACTGGAGCAGTTCTGGTAGGTGTGGGGGGGCATGGGCAGCCAGCAAAGGGCTGACCAATGCTGGGGTGAAGGAATGTCAGTTCCTCCAAAGCTCCACAATGGCTCACCCACAGGCGAAACTCTCATTTCAGGAACCACCTTTTGCTGCTTCTTCACTTCCCAGAGTCAGTCCCCTCCGAGGGGAAGTCTCCCTTCTCAGGGAGAATAATCACAAAACCCCTCTGCCTTACCAAAGCATGCTAGTTCGGTTCTCTTCTTCTATTTCTTTTTCTTTTAAAAGCAAAAATCCAAAGCCATTTCTGGCCACCTTCCAGCTGCTCTTCAGTTGCTCAGCCAAGGCAATCAGCTCAAGGCAAAATCTCACTGGCAGGGGCTCCCAAATCACTGATGACCACAGCTGAAGATAATTTTCTTTGGAAAAATACCTCTGAGCTGAAAGTTTTGCATATGTACTCCCTGCTGGAAGGATGAAAGGAAGTAAATCATCCTCAGGGGTGATAAGCATCAGTAAATTTAATCTCAGCCAAGGAATTACCCCCAAATGCAGCTACTTGCCCCTGGCTGGCACTGGACATCTGTGTCAGTTCTGTTGCGTCAAACCTGTGAATCCCTACACGTGGTGAAGCCAGCCTGTTCCAGCTCTAATGGCTACACCACAAAGCCCAGGGGTAGGAGGAGTGGAGCATGACACTGGGATGCACAGGCAGCTCCTGTGCTCCCCTCCCTCTCTGTTCACCCCCAAAATTATAACAGTTTTTTCTTGTCCGGCAGCTATTCATTCTTGGGGTTTACTTTGAATTTCTCAAAAATCCAAAAGGCTGAAAAGGAAATCTCAGCCTTCTAGGAAGATAATTCACATCCACTGCTGCTAATATCTGACACATTATCACCCCCCAAAAAAGATAATATGAAGAGATCCCATAAAAAGATAATATAAAGAGGTTTCTGTGGTTTTGAGGAGCTTCCATTACATGATGCTTCAGTACCCACAGGTAACTCAGGGACAGCTACTGGGAGTGCCTGTGTATCATCTGTATGTTATCTAAAAATCAAACCAGTGAATGAAACTATTCCCAGACACATGGATGACAGAATCTTCTACTATTTATAGCAGTGTCTTTCTGGATGGTTTCCTCTGGATTTTCAAGGTTTTGAGAGCAGAGGCTGAGATACCTGAAGAAAAAGGCACAAATACATAACAGACACTGAAGTAATAGAATTTCTTCAGAGACCAAATACTAGCTTTGGGCAAGATTATTGGTTTGAATCCCAGCAATTTCTTTATCCTTGAACTAATTTCTAATTGAGGTCATGCTATGGAATGCAACCTGCTGGCTGATGCCTTAGAATATATTAATCTTCCACACTAACTGTGAAAACAACAAAAAAAATCCACTGCCTTTGAGCACACAGCCTAGTGCCTTAATTTATCTAGAGCTGGGCATGTTTAATTAGGGAGAACGAGACAATTACCAGAGACATTGCACGGCCCTGGCACCCGAGCTGAAGCACTGGAGCACAGGGAAGAGAGTGAGACCCCAGAGCCAGACACAAAAGCAGTTGTGCTGCAGAGCAGGACTCCTTCTGCTGGAAAAGCCCTTTTAGCTAGCACAGCACCTTGAATTAACCTTGTTCCCTATGGCTCCAGCTGACAAAAGAGCTGCTGGAACTTCTGGCCCTTCAATAGCTTCCTCAGGAAGAGAAGACCCTTGGGAGTCAGCCCGGCAGAGAGACATTGGTGCATGTGTGGTTTTAATTGCAGTTAAGTCAGCATCCTGACACACACTCACTCTGGAACTCGTGCCAGTTGTCACTGTCCTTGCCTGGGTACAGGAGTTTTGGGTCCCCTCTGGGGTGGTGGCCATCCCCTCCATCCTCACATCCCAGCCATGGGGTCTCAAGATTTATACCCTGTGGATACAATGCTTGTCTCGAAAGGTCAGCCAGGCCACAACTCCAACTCAGCCATTTTCCCAGCTTTTCAGCCCAAATTCTTTTGAAATTTTTTGTTTGTTAAGTTCAAGAATTTTTGAGACAAGAGACTGACTGCAGTACAATACAACTTCATGTACTGCAAATATTGAAAGGCTTGGAAAGCAAAAAATTATGTTGAGATTATGAGATTTCCTGCAATTGTTTTAAAAAGAATCAAGATTTCATCTGGCTGTATACTTTATAACGTGTTCCCCAGTTCCCCGTCAATACCTTGCTAAGGGCACAGCACACAGGCAGGCAGCATTTAAGTAGTGTGAGCAGCAAAGTAAGAGAGTCTTAATATAGAACAAATACCAAACATTCACTAAATACATCATCAAATGTGATACATTTGAAGATATTTTATATAGAAAGAGCTGCCTCTAAATACTCCTGAGGATCATGTTTACTTAATGTACACTTTGAAAGATACAGAGAAATAACATGCAGTAATTCCTGGCCTCCAAAGTTCCAAAAGAAACTGATTTTTGAGATTTTTTTATCTTTCATAGCAGTACCTCTAGTGCTAGTAAAAGGTGTAACAGGAAGATGATGCTACATAACCAGAAACAGGCAGCAAAATAAAACAAAAGGCTCTTCTCTTTCTCACACAGGTATTATTCTTCCGGACAATGGAAATTCCTTTTCATCTGTGTCACCTCTCCAGCTGGAAGCTTTAACTTCCACAGGCAACTGACAGGGACAAGATAATTCTGCCACGAGCTGGGACTGCATTTGTTTATCTAGGAACATGCAGGGAGCTTTGCTGCTGACACAGAGGTCCCAGGGACGGAGATACAGCAGGGAAGTCTCCTGTCCTGTTTATTGCCCCAGAGACCATGAAAGTGGTTTCATGGGAAGGTCTGAGGACACCCAAGTCTGTGGCATCCAAGCACTTTGTGGTGTTGGTACAGCCCAGCATGCAGGGCATCAACAGCAGTGCATCCCTCAGCATAGCCTGGCTCCCACCCACATCTCCAAGGGGTTTTCTCTGAGACCCAGCGTGGGCTCCAGGCTGCCACCCACACAGCAAGGCTCTTTTTCAAGCCCATGATTTTTACTGTCTGTCTGGATTCTTGAAAGACCAGGCTGAGACTTTCATAGCTTTGAGCTGTCAGTCAGAGGAGGTGCCAGGGCAGCAGTCTGACTCAGTTCATAGCCTTCCACAGCTATGCCATCGCTTGTAGAAAAACACGACCATGATTAAAGCACGCAGAGAAAACTTAGAGAAAGCAACCTGCCCTACTTCAGCTTGCTCAGGGATACTCCTTCTTAAAGTGTGGAACAGCAGCAACAGCTGCCTTTAACCCAGCTGCTGTATGCAGCACTGACTGCCTCTACAGGGAGACAGATTTGCCATGGAAATCACCAAGGCATCTCCTCCTCCTCCCTGTCACTTGCTCTCTGCAGTTTTACAATTCATTCTGCAAAAGCCTTGAGGATTTTCAAACAATAGTGCTGAGGGCAAAGCAAAGGTTTCTTTGGGTTTGAACTCCTCTGAGATACTCTTCCTGACAAATGAGGCTTATTATAGCACACACATCTCTTGCTATAGGGAATGTATTTTGCTACTCCAGCTCTCCACCTTTGCAGACTTACTTTGCACAGTGCCTCTATGTTTTCCTATGTTAAACCTGTGCATTGCAACCAATTCCAGAATAGTGGAATTTCTTCTGCAAGGAAAGTAGTGCAGAGGAGAACATCAAAGCCACATGATACTTCAGTGTCCTACACCTGAATTGTGCTTTTCATTTGCAAAACACCTTGAAAAATTTGCTGTTACAGCCCAATTTTTACATTGGAATTACAGCAAAACATGGCTCTTTATAGGGTAACACAAGGCAAAGGCTTGATTGCCATTAAAGCACCAGTGAGGAACCTCCCAGCCACCAAAACTGCAGATGTGGAGCAGAGTTCTGCCCTGCAGCTCCATGAGTACTTTGAAATCATGTTATGCTGCCCATGCACACATGGGCAAAGTCCCAACAAATCACAGACACAAATGTAAATACTGAGGTACTGCATATGCTGTAACAGTGCTGCTCTCTTTGCAGGCTGCTGCTCTGTAAAGATTTGCTACTGCATTTGGACTGTTTTTCCCCACAAGTGTGAGCCAGAGATCCCTCAGCTGACATTTGTGAGGACTCTTTATTTTTTTTTTTCATTCTGAAGTACAGAATCTCTTCTCCTTCTTTCTGTTTTTATTGCAACCTTTACATGGGAATTCTGTCATTGCATTTCAAACGAGCTCAGGCACTGCTCAGCTCAGAACACTTCCAACCCCATCACCGGCCAGAAAATGCCAGCATTATAAATCATGCCCCAAGTGGCTTCTGCCCTTTCCCAGCTCACCCAAGCCAGAGATACAATAATAGTTGGTCTGAAATAAGAAGAAATTTTAATTTCAAAGCTCCACTGACATTCACCAAGTGCTTTCAAAGTTTCTATCAACAGAATGCGGTGCTTCCAATTCTAGCTGGAATGAAGATGGTGCAAGTTTTTCTCTCAAGCTGATGGCCTAGTTTGCCTCAATAACACCATTATCTGTTAAATATTAATGCATTTCTGTGAATTAAGAGCAGTTCTACGGGCACCTGCAGATGCATCACTTCTTACTTTTTTAATTGGTATTGTTGTAGGTGGACCAAGTAATAGAAAGCTGACATTTCCAAATACCAAACAAGAAAAGCCCAGGAGAATGTACCGAGAGCTTGTGATAAGCTTTCCTTACAGAGACATGCTGTCCTTCAGCACTGCTCCCAAACTACTTTTGTACATATAAAAATTATTTAAAATCATCTGGAAGAGGATTGCCCCTCACACCCCATGTACACTCCCCACAGCAGCAGCACGATGCACTAAGGATGTATCCAAGAGTTAGCACAAGGCAGCAGAGCAGCAGCTGAGCACTTCACAGGGTGCCACAGACTCCCAGCCCCACACATCCCACCTGCCCACCAGGAAGGGAGCTCTCTGCAGTGCTGGAAGGTGACAGCAGCTCCAGCAACATCCCAGGGGCTGGAGCTGTGCTCACCAGCCCTGACCCCTTTCCCCACAGCTGCACAGACACAGTGCAGGGGCATGGGGCTCCAGGTGCCTGGAAAGGAGGCACGTGTGAACCTGATGCCTGCCTGAAGGAACAGCAGATAAATGCTATTTAATGTTCCATGCAGCCCATACAGCATGTGGTAAGCCAACAAGTCCTTTTTATTTCTATTCTTTGCTCTTGCTCTGAGGGCTCTATCATTTATAGCTTCTTTAAATTTGTTACTTTTGATATCAGTGACTGGTAATACGATTCCCAGAGGAATAACATCAATAACCTTCAAAACACTTTCATAATGTTGCCTTTGATAGTCTTGCAACACATTTGTTCCTATGGCAAAACCCTTATGACACTGCTGTACAGCACACAGGTTATTCACTGAAGGTTTTGTTGTGCCTGGATAACCCTTCTAGACAGAAGTAATGCCAGTGCCAGGGAATCCAAGGTTCTCCTTCTGGAGTCCAATTTTACTTCTACATTGCATGTGAGGGTTCACAAAGTGGAGGGTCCAAACAAAAGGTGCATAAAAGCTAAGTAACACGGGGCTGTGCCCAGCAGAAGAGATGGGCAGGCACCAGGGACACCCCAAGCTGCCATGTCAAGGACATGCCCCCCTCCATTCTCCCTACAGCTGCTGGCTGTGACTCATTAGCCATGGTGTCCTGAAAGAGATCCACAGCAGCCAGCTGGGAACTGAGGCAGCACTTTAAATCAGAAACATCACATCCTAAAGCAAAAAAAAGGAGTATCAGACTTGATTTTTTTCTGAACTGCAAGAAAAAGATTACTAGATAACCTCCTTTCTTCTCCACAACCACTCAGAAGTCTCCTGCATACAGTAGGATTAACAAACAGGGATTCTCATCTTGGCACTCCTGCTGGAGGCTGGGACAGCCCAGCTCTCTGGGCCTCCTCCACATACACTCTGAGTCTCCCATGTGGATGCCTTGGAATCTTAAAAGGAAATGTGAGCCCCAACAGTGCTGCTGTGTGGCTCAGAGGGGCTTCTCTGACCTGCTGGGAAGAGTGGAATTATCTCCTTATCAGACCTTTCCAAGGACTCTGACTCCTTTCTGGCCATGTAGGCATTCTCTTGGGGAGACCTAACAAATGGATTTTGTTTCTCTGTTTCACTATATCAGAGCAAGCACAGAAGCACTCCCAGGGTGGACAAACAGCTCTGGTCAGTGCCAGCACAACTCTGAACTCAAGGGAGGGGCACACATTCTTTCCTGGCTCCTTTTTTGCCTCAGATCAGGTCTCTCTTTCACACACTAAGAGCAAAGAATGGTAAATTGGACAGTGAGCCCATCCTGCCTCAAACTGCCAAGTCAGAGCAAGCGACCTGGCTGCTAAGGGAGATGTTTTCAGAGATGAGCAGGAGTTGCTACAGCCCAGCTACAGCAAAGCAAACTGCCCTTCAGCCTGATCCATCAGTCTCAAATTCGCTGCACAGGAACAGCCTGGCAATCTCCCAGCACACGACAGTGCCCTGCTAACCTCCAAAGCTGTGTTATTTAAGCAGAGAAAGGTGAGCTTTGTTTAGCCCTTGGGCTCAAGGCTGAGCTGATGACAGATGCCAACACTTCATCCAATTAGATTTTTAAGTACTGAGTGCAAATTTATCAGGTGAGCATTTGGAGATGTGGCACATGAGAGTTATCAATTTCTTTGGTAGCTCCATGGCTGCATCTCTTCTGAAGAGTCTCTCTCATCTTTTTATTTCAGAGTATGCGTCAAGAAAAGGAGTGAAGTTCTGGCAATGCCTTGTGAAGAATACAACAAATAGCAATGCAGTTGCCATTATATGCAGAAATTCCCTCTCCCTTTTTTTTTTTAAAATCTACTTGCCAAATGTGACTACGAAGCTGAGATATTTTACACACCAAGTGCTGCTGCCTGTGGTGTACATTCACATCAGCAAGAGAAAAGAACACACAACGCCTATGACATTGTATGCCTTACAAAACACAAAAAGGCACAAAAGCTTCTGAGTTTCAGTAACAGATGCAGACTATTACACACAGCCAGTCACTGCTCGTTTCACCCATCAGCTACTTGACCTAGCTACATACACTGGTATCTTCTGAGACATCCCAAAAAAGCAGCAGTAGTTGGAACATCCAGTGCCAGACACGGGAATATTAAAGTTTAACACGGGCACTTTTAAGTTGGTAAATGCTGAGCAAAGTAAGCACAGATCAAAGGGGGTTTTGAGCTTAGGCATTGATGCATCTGAAGAAGCATCTAACAGAGAGGTAATGCTGAGGAACGAACAGCTTATGACAAGAGTCCTTGAAACCCCAGAAACAGCAATACTCTGTACTATCCAGGCTCAAGAGTGCTCTGTGCATTTTCTAATTTACTGCTTTTTCTTTTTTCTCCTTTCTGCACAGAACATGGAAGAGGAATGGAGACCCCTGTCTTGCTGTCCTTCAAATAAAGGACAGACCAGGTTTTGTTCTTCAGCTTGGACCTCTCAGATCTGAACTTCATCAGACAACATGAGAACTGATCTGAGGGTCTGTTGTTTAGTGTACCACACATGACGGCTGCTAGGGCTGGTTTTGAGCAGAATATTGAGAGTCTTACAAGCCCACCCACATTTTATCCTTTGTATGTATCCCACATAGGTTTTCTGCCTTTTATCCTACCAGCAAAGACTGCCTGTTTGAGTCAGAGACCCTGCCCAGATGCCTCCTGTTTGTTGCTAGAGATGAGTGGCTTCACTCATCCAGCCACAGATCGTTTCTCTCTGATACTGCTGGAATGGAGAGCTGGTGCTCACTCAGCAACAGCACGATTTGAGGTGACTGCAGTTGTGCCTTTGCAAACCACTCAACGATGAAGATTTTCATCTTGGCACAGACACAAGAGCTGCAGCTGCCTTCTCCTCTTCATCAGGAACATTTCTATTGCCATCAGAGGCATTTCTGTCACCTGCCACAGCTGCAGAGAGTGAGGAAACGTCAGCTATGGCAGGAACTGAAGTCACCAGGATTCCCTCTCCTCACCCTCAGGACACACACAAGTGCAGGTGTCCTGTGCAGGGCTGGACACTCTCCCTGTGTCTGCCAGGACCACCAGTGCCCACCACTGCCCTTGTGAAGTGGTTACAGCACCCCCATCCTTCCTCCACTATGTGCTCACAGTGAGATGGAGCAGAGAACAGTCAAGGGGATTCTGTTCTCATTCCACATGCAACAGCTGATGATGCTATTCCCAAACCCTGGGACTGCCCTTCCCAAGGTGCTGGAGATGCTGTGATGTGAAAGCACAAGGGACACCATGTCCTGCTGGGCCCCCCTGAGGAACAGGTACCTCACATGGTATGTGCTGTCTCTGCCTGCCATACCAGGGAGCACTACAGAACCTGTAAAGGAATGTGTAATGAGATGACAGGCAACAAAACCAGCGTGGGTGAGCACAGGGATTCCCTGCAGAGCCTCCTTTTGACTCTGTGCTAGGAGAGCCCTCTCTGAGGAACATAGCATCCCCTCTTTGGGCAGAAACACCCGTGCCAGAGGAGATCTCCACCACCACTACTTGGAATGCTCTATTCTCCAGGTTTCCCCATGTTTTGGTGTTATGTCAGAAACGTTTCAGCTGGCTCAAGTACTGCAAGAGCCTGGAAAACATCACAAAAATCTTTCATCCCAACTTGCACTCAGTTTGGAAATGAGTGGAGCAACCATCACGCCTAAGCAGACTAGAGCCTGTTTGCTGAAAACCAAAGCCCATCCCTGCCACACCAGAAGCTGCAGCAGGACAGGTAAAATGCCCATTACTGCAGTTTGGGGATGGTAACAACAGCAGAGCCCAGAGCTTGAAGGCACGTTCCCAGCAATAGAGCAAACTCCCCACAATGTTAACCGTGTCCTCAAGTCATTCTGTTTTATAGATAGAGACACAAGGAAAAAATGAAATCTAAAAAGCATTGTCAACTTGAATGATTTTTCAGGTTCTTGTCACTAAACAACCATCATCCCTCAGAGCATACGAAAAGCAATAAACCCAATAGAGCTAATAAAGGAAAACTGTGTGGAGCTTGACAGATCTGGCTGTCCCTGGCATGTGACAGCCAATTTTCCAAGCAGGCAAATTGAAGCTGCAGCAAACTTGTCCACAGGATAAGTGAGACCCTGACAAAAACAGCACCAGCTCCTGTTTTTTAACACTGTTAAGTTCTGCTAAAAAAAGGTCGATTTTGAAGGAACATTCAAAAGGTTCCGCAAAATACATTTGTGACCAATATAAAAACCACCAAGTAATTGCTGTTCATCATCTCACCTCTGCTGAGCATCAGCACAAAGCCAGTGGTCTGTAACACACATAAAGGGACACACCTCACCTTGTTAACACTGCTTGTCCACTCTGGTTGTGCCAGCCCATGCCACCCCCCATCACCTGTGTTTCTCTGAATGCTGAAAACTCATCAGAAATTGTAGTTTCCTCTAACTGCTGGAATTCCTCAGGCTGTGTGGCAAGTCTCCACAGAAAGGTTTGCAGGGAGAGTCTGTGACCAAACCAAGACCTAATTCACCCAAGAATCTGTTAACATTTCCTCTGTGTATTCACTGAATGAACATGCTTTTGAAGCCACTTATTTACCAATAAATTACAATGGTCTGGAATCATGAGCAACAAAGTAAATTGTTTTAATTGATCTGAACTTTCTTGCAATGCGGGAACTTCCTTCCTGTACAATTGTACTTTCTAAAAGACTGAAAATGCAAATGAAAGCTCTCTTGGAACTTTGTGTCTGTAAAATGCTCCCTATTCTGAAAGGCTAAAATTACAGAAAATAAGAAATCAACAACTCTTCCATTTTTGCAATGAACCTTGAACCTGCCTTATGAACTTTACAAGGGCTCAAGGAGGTTTCTGTGTGGAGGGACACACCACAAGCCACACACAGCTCAAGTAGGAGCTCTTGCTGCACTGTCAGAATCACAGAATATTCAAGGACTTTATTATTTATTTTAGGGATTGGAGAAGATGGAAGACTATGCAGATTTAAACAATTGCAGTTCATTTGTTACAACTTCAGGCAAATGCAAAGAGGCAGAGGTCCTGTTAAAAAAGACTCAGGCCCTGTCTGTCTGAGTTATGGCAGCCTCTGCAGAAACAAAGCTGCAATCTAAAACAAACATGGTGCACTGCCATCAGGTATAAATACATTTCTATTCAAATTGGTTAGGGGCATTCAGAGGAAATATTCAATTTATAAGTAGAGTATAAACGGCATCTTTCAAAATCAGAATTTTCAGCACAGATTAGCTCTCCATCCCCATTGCTGCTGAGAGGGCTAATCACCACCCTGAATCAGTGCTTCAGCTGAACCTGACACTGGAAATAACATATAATTATACTGATTAATTCTGCTGAAAACATACATTGTTTTGCTATAGAATGTAAACATAATAAGGTGAAAGTGTGTTACAAACAGAAAAAGCTGTGCTGTTCAGAAAAACCTGCTCAGGTGCTACAGGCATTGCAGTGACTGCATTCCTTAAGAGAGCAGCACTGATTGCCACAGCTGCCTCCTGACTTCTGAGGGGAAAAAAAAAAAAAAAAAAAAAAAAAAAAAAAAAAAAAAAAAAAAAAAAAAAAAAAAAAAAAAAAAAAAAAAAAGGGGGAAGAAAAACAAACAGA
>VXBB01021702.1:145466-208040 GCA_013399915.1 Illadopsis cleaveri | reverse complement strand
AAAGAGGCAGAAAACTGGTGGATATATGACCCAGGAGTACAGCTGCAGCCCACTAAAGGCATCCAATTATTTATATATACATCAGAATAAAATGAAACGGAACAATAAAAAAGGATTTCTTCTAACAGCAGCAGTCCTGCACAGCATCTGCACATTGAAGGGTCTCATGTGGCCAAAGGACCCCAGTTTCAAACAGGGGGCTGATACAGAGGGAGCCCAAGGGAGAGACAGGGAGCAAACAGAAGGAACTCAGCCCATCTCCTGGGAGTGAGGTATTAACAGCCAATAGAAGAAATGTAAAAGGGACCACAACACAAGGGAAAAAAACCTCCTAAAATTAGGAATTCCTCCTTGCACAGAATTACAGCAACAAAGCCTGGTAATTTTGCAGAAGACACCAGCATTAACACAGCACTTAAAACCAAGAGACATGCCTTTCTCCTTAGCTGCATCTTGTTGTGCAATGATCTGAGAAGCCACTGAAAGAAAATTGCTTGAGTTTCCATTTTAGAGCTGCACTTAACCAAATACTATCTGTCTTCAGACATATTGGCAAAGAAAAGTAGCAAATTACTTGTTTTTCCTGTAGCACCTAAAATCCCAACAGCCACAGTGTCAGTTCCTTGTCACCCACCACACCGCTGGGACCACTCTCCCCATGCACTGCTTGCTCATATTCTTCGGGTGTTATTTTAATTTATTCACAAACACAACCCCCACCCCCCTCCTACAGCAAAGCACCCACATCCCACAGGACAGCAGCATGAGTTCCATGGACTCAGCATTTTCCAGGGCCCTTTTGCAGCATGGCAGGTTGTGCTCTCACAAGCCAGCCTTGCCCTGGGATGGGGCAGCCCCCAGTGCCTGGCTGCTGCAGAGCATCTCCTGGAGAGGAGGACCTGGGGTTTGCCTGATGACAAACGGAAGGGAAAGGCAAACACAAAGCTGCAGCTGAGTAAGGAACATTAAGTCTGACACGGGGAAGCTGTGATGCATTACTCAGCCTGATAAGTTTAATGTATAATTTAGAAAGATATCACCAAAATGGAAAAGAGAAGCTGTTAAGCAGCTCTGAAGGGTATTCAGCTCAGGCATCACATGCAGTTAGTGTTCACAGGAAGCTGCCTGCCCCATGGCACAGAACCACCCCTTGCCCAATAACTTGATTTAGATGTGTCTCAGCACTGAAGCACTTCAGAAAGAACTCATTCCATAGGCCAGACTTAGGCTTTTCACTGAGTACTAGGTATTGCCTCCCTGCTTGATAAGCAAAAGTCATCAGATGGGAAAGCCCTTCCCCAACTGCTGCTCAGAGTAATAGGCTCAGCCCAGGAGTCTGAACCCTTTGACACCTTGGAAGTCACTAATAGTCCCAAATTACATTAGAAAGACCTTAGAGAATGCATCAGGAGAAATAAATTTAAAAAAAACCACTAAAACCTACTGCTCACATAACACATCAGCGGTTAGAATTTTTGTTTAGAAGAGTATAAATGACAGCCACCTTGCCACAGTCCTTTGAAGAAATACTTATCTTGGGGAAAAAAAGAGTTTTGCTGGGGGACTTAGGGCATCTTCTGCCCTTTTGGCTTCACCAGGACATGCAGAGGAGGAATACTGCAGCTGCTTGTTGAGGAGAGCTGTAGGCTGGTGAATGACAGCTCAGCACCTGCCTGACAGGGGAAGCATTGACAAGAAAAGGTTTAAAGGTTTATTTGCCAGCTGAACTTGCCCAAAGTGTCCCCTGGAGCCCACATTTCAGAATTAATGACTTCTGATACTGCTCATGCGATCACTAGAGGGCCTATGGAAAATATTTTGATGATGAGGGATGCCATTTATTAACAGGATGAACATGAAGAGCAGAGGGAGGACACCAGGACACCCTCAGCACAGAGCAGGCCCCTGCCACCCTGACCCTGAGGATGGGACAGTGCAGGGGTCCCACCCCACACAGGCCCAGCACCTCTGGAAGGATTCCAGCATTGCTGACGAATCTTTAGCTGCTGACTTGAATTATCTTTGCACGGCTCACGGCAGGGAGGGAGCTCAGTTAGGTCTCCATGGACGCCCCGGCCTTGCACGGAAAACCATCACCCTAATTGGAGAGGACTGGCAGGCTGTGTTGGGAGCACAGTGCCTGCCCTTCAGTGCAAATCCACACTGTCCCACCAGGGTTCCTCCTCCACACATCCACGTCACGGCTGCCATGGGCCCTGGCAGCTGAATTTCAAGCAAAGTAGAAATGATGGGTGGCAGCAGGTTAGACCTGAGACAGGAAGGAAATTCACCCACAGAGCCAAAACAGCATCATGGCATGGGAGGGAAGAAGGTCAGGCAGCAGGACATAGACAAAAAACTGTGAAGGGCCTCAGAAGTGCAGGCAGTCCCAGAAAGGTCCAAGTTTTGATGTCCCTTCTGGCAGTCCCCCTAACAGGGTTGCTTGTAATTTCCCTGGATTCTCTCACCATCCACACATTTTCATTCCATTTTTGAGTTTACCACACTCGAGAAGGGAATGATATCTTGCAGCAGTGTCACTGGATTTCCTTTTCCCTAAATCAGATTTAACTTGTGTTGCTCTTTAGCAAAATTCATTGTCCTCTTATTCAGTATTACTAGATAAAAAGGACAGAACTGTCTTATCTACAATTTTGGGAACAATTCCTCATCTGACAGAGTATTTGTACAATGCTGCCATTTGTCTTTTCCTAATCTGTTAATATCAACCTTTTCTATTTCCTTTAAACAAGACCTTTCCAGAAGTCCAGCCCCTGCTGAATGGGACCATCCTGCACCACCTGCAGCATCTCAGAGAGGGCTGTGATTAGATGCACTTGGTTTTATCCAATCCCTCTGTTCTTTATATCTGTCCTGGTTTAAGGCAAATTTGGGAGAAAAGCCTTGAAACAGGGTTCCTCTGGAGAGCAAACCCAAACAGCCCCTGCCCCCCGCTGGTCGAAGAGAACTTCCTCAGAGAAAAATGGAAAAAACTATTTATTCAACAAACAAAGTGCCCACAAGCCTAAAGAATGAAAAATATGAAACAATAAAACTTTCCATTCTGGAGTGAGATGGCAAATTGAGAAAGTCTTTACTGTGGGTGTAGCTCAGCTCGGTCAGGCCCTTATGCATCCCCCCGGAGGTCCAGGCCCCAGTGGGCCACAGGTGCCAGCTCCCCGGTGTTTCTCTGGGTTTTTCAGTCCAGAGCAGGTTTAAACAGTCCCAAGAAAAGGAAAAAAAAAACAGTCCAGGAAGCTTCTCTGCCTCAGCTAGCTAAACTAACTAAAAGCAAAAAAGATTTCTGTCCCGCTGCTGCCCGTGCCTCAGCTGAGCAACACCGTCCCAAGGAAAAATGCAGAGGAGTGAAGGCTGTTTTTCAAAACCAACTGTGCACTTCTTCTTTCCCTGCTTCACTCTCAGAACCAGTCTTAAAGGCACAGAACTCAATATACAGCACACACAGAAGAGATGACTGGGGATACAAGCATCATAAAGTCACCCTAGGACAATATCAAAGTTTTGCTCTTGACCTCAGTTCCATATTAAGAGAAACACTGACAACTCATGACTCCCTCTAATGATATCCAAACCATCCCCCAGGTACCTGCAGAACTCAGAAACAGCTTTACCAATTTGTCCCTGTTTCCCAGATCCATTAAAAATATACATTATAAAAGGTTTTGATTCTTGCTAGCTCATTATCCAGAGCACCCTGTGCTCCAGCACCAGTCTGACCAATCCCAGTGACATTCCCAACCCAGTGGCATGGCTTTTCTGGCTTCCCACTCCTGACAAAGAGGGAGATGCTTTTCAGGACATACCATTACTGCAACTGCTCCAGGTAGTGTTTTATCACACATGTATTTCAAACTCTTGACAACACTCACACAGAGATAAGGGAACAAGAACTTGGGCCACAGTTTTATAACATTTCCTCTATTTCTAGTGTTTTATCTCCAGAAAATATCAGTATGTCTCCCAAATCCTTACAAATCAGTGCAGCTGGCAATATCAGCCTCTCTGACCTCAGTCAGTATTGCCTGCAATGATTCACTCAGAATAATCAGCTCAAAAAAGGAGCCCTTGTTCCAAAAACCTCTGCCTCCAATACTCCAACCACCAGGCACCCACCTTTGCAGTGAGACCAGAATTTCTTGGCATGATGTGCTGCTGTTTACTCAAAGCAACAAGTGTACCTGCACCTGCCACACAATGACCTTTGAGGTGCAGAACAGCCCAGTGTGATCCCGAATTTGCCCTTTCAGAGGTTACTGTGAGTGGGAATGAACGTGTGATGAGTGGCACACTGCTGCACCAGCCACAGGCCACCAAGCACCAGTAAGGAAGGTGCTGGTGGCTGCTCCAAGAAGCTGTCACAGACCAAGGTCCAGGAGGATCATACAGTACACAGAAAAGGGGCCTGGGACACAGAGATAGCAAGCACACAGGCAATCCCAGCCAAATCATTTAAAAGCACACAGTTGGATCCTGTGATTCTGTACACAGCAGGGAGCAACTGGCCCCTGGCCACCCAGACATCCTGCAGGCGAGCAGGACCAGAACCTGGTGATGTGGTATAATCCCTGGCATGCTGTGAATGCCTGTGCTCCCTCTGGATATGGAGGAACTAATCCTTGGGAGTGCTTGGTGCAGCTCTGCAAGGAGCTGGTTTACCCTGCATGGAGCAGGACCAGCAGTGTTCATGAGCCAGAGAAATCTGAGGTTGCACTTTGGTGGGTTTAACAAGCACAGACTGTGCCCACAGAATCTGACATAATTTGAGTTCAGAGACACAATAAAAAATAGCACTCCCTTCCCAGAGCTTTTAGACTCAAAAATCTCATCAAAAAGAAATGCAGGCCTATAAATTATGCAGCCCTACCCTGCCTATCACATTCAGCTGATGTGTAGAGTCTCTTCACTTTCTCAGTGGGTTTGAATTACAAGAGTTGGTAAAAATGCTGAGGGCTCCTGCCTCAGGCTGTGGGAGGGCAGCCCTGTGCTGGGCTGCTGCCTGAGCTGCTGAATAATCTCATAGCCAAAGACAACAACAGATTTTGCTGCAAATGCTCCTGAACTTAAGGTTATCTGGCTCAGAGGGGCAAGCACACTTGGGCAGGAATATCCCAGCCAAAGCATCCTCCTCACACTGGACAGCAGCTTTCCCTGAAGACATCTCCTGAAGAACACTGGTCTCAGGAGCACAGCAGGGAACACCTGTGGCCGTGCTGGGCACTGCCTGTGCTACCTATGCTCACATACAAGCAGAACAGTGCAGCACTTTTTGCCGTAGTCAGATCTTGGCACAGCATGTGATGAAAGACTTTCAGCATTGCCAGTGTGCTGAATTTAGCAGAGAAGGGAGCTGGGGAGATGGGATTCCTACAGACAAAAATAGAAAGTTTTAAAGCTGCAGCAAAGAGAAAGACTGCTGGAACATGGAGTCCTCTAGCAGCATCCAGCCAAGCAGCAAGAACCAAAAGGAAACCTATAAATAATATAGAGCAGATCTGCTCTGATCCACTAACCTACTTCAGGACAGGTTTACAGTGAGGAATAAAAAGAATTTAAGCTTGATTGTGGTGATTTAGAATGTGTGCAGTGTTGATGTCTATTCCTTGCCCTGGTTTCTCAGCTGGAATTAAACCAGATAACTGACTCCATGCACAGGGAAAGCAGTCTGTGGTGTTTTTGGAGAGGAGAGGGGAGGGAGTGCCTTGCACTGCCAGCTCCGTGTGCTGAGTGGCTGTTGCGTGCTCTGCTGGTGGCCTAGAGCTGTGCCCTTGGGGCAGGCAAGATCCCAGATGCTGTGAAAGCACAGCAGGATTAGAGCACCCTCATGGGAAAGGAAAGCAAACACATGGATGTCACCATTTATGTTTCTCAGAGCTGTCCTGGGACACGCAGCATGTGCAATACTTGTGTACTGACAGAACACAACATCACACAGAACACGGGTGGTTAATTGCCACTATGGAATAACTGTTTACAGTTACTTGATGGTGGGTGAATGGAGGCAGTAAAAGTGAGCCCAGCTTTCCTACAGGGTGCATGGCAAGACTGTCAGCAAACCCAGGGAACAGCCCTAACTTTACTTAAATAATGGTGAGTAGTAATGTCCTTTATATCTAAACTGAATACAGCAAAATCGTGATATATAACTTTGCACGTGTTGCTGGATGCCTCAGCCAAGAGAAATTCATGGCATGGGACCCCCTCAGTCTTCTGTTACAATCTCCTGCCCTCCCCTGCCCTGAGACACCTGAATGAGGTGCTGGAAGCCATTTCATCACTGGCTAAAGAGCTCTTCAAAGAACACCTCCACGTTGCCAGTGCCCCTCGCCCAGGGCCCTCTGAACTTCTCTCTCTCCTTTTTCCATTCATCAGCACCATCTTAATTTCAAGCACACTCTGCCAAGGCAGACAGAGCCATAAATAGCCTCCTACCTCATTGTCTCTGCTCTCTGGGAGCACACTGTCGTTGGCACAGGCCACAGCAGCCAGCCCTGCTCCTCTGGGGGGAGTGTGTGCTGTGCTTTGCCCAAATTGGTTTCAGCAATGCATTCCTGGGGTGAGGAACATCCATCCAGAGCAGGGCTGGGGCCTGTATGCATACCCAGTCCAACAGGAAGCCTCAGCATGACTGGCACTTGCACAAACTTTAAAGATTATTAATTTCTGTTACTTTCCTGAAAAAAGCTTTGAAAAATAATTGTGAACCTGATTTGGGCTTAATGAGCAAATGTGTTTGTGCTTTTGACATAGGCATGGCCTAGACAGGTGAATTGATTGAATTTAATCTGCTAATTAATTATACCAGACTCTGCTGATGTCCTTAGCCTCCTACCCTTCTTATTTCCTATCTATTTCCATTTCCTTTTGACCCCAAGGAGATCACCCAGTTTTGCAGGTATATGTTCCCATTTTGCCAGTCTTTTAACCGAGTGGAAGGAGACTCTGCTGTTTGGGTGAGGGGGTGCTTGTCAGTGCCACCAGAGCAGTTCTCACAGTGCCAGTGCCTGTTGGCTCATGAGGGGTAAATACCAACCTCCTCTCGGAACCTCTGGTGGTTCCCACCTGCAGCAAACCAACTCTGAGACTTTCACTCCTCCTCTGACCAGCCAAGAGATACACTGCAGGGAAAGGATCAGGAGTTGTTCTGCCACAGACCACCCCTCCTGTCCCTAAAACTCAAACCTACCCTGCAAAGTGAGGCTCAGGGCACCTGGCAAGCAGTGCCTTGGGAAGTCACACGCTGCTGCCACAGAGCTCTCATGCACTTCTGTACAAGTAAGCCTGCTGTGTTTTGCCTACATGACATGCAAATTCACACATTTGTGTGGGTAGATAATTTCCATACAAGATTTCCAGTGATCACGCACAAAGTCTGGCATTTCAGAACAGGTTCCTGCCATGTGTCAGCACCTGAAATTTGTTGGTTTTTGGGGGGTTTTTTTTGGAGGACCCCAGTATGGCACCCACAGCCCACACCGAGAACAACACAACCCAAACAGCTCCAGCACACCTCGAAGCCAAGCAGCACTTCATGGAAAACAAAAAAAGCTGAATTTTAGCTCAGTGCTCCTGGATTTTTCTGATTAGAGAAGCCCATGCTAAACACTTTTAAAAGCTCTTTTGGCCCCAGGTAATTCCTGGCATAATGTCCTTCCCAGTAAATTGGTTTTGGGGGCGGGGGACTTGGTGCAGACTAATTCCCTGTGTTTTGTTGCCAGGTCTGTGACAAAGAACTGCTCCATTGTTCCAGAATAAGGTAATCTCTTGCTCTCAATCAAACACAGAATCACAAAAATACATTCCCCCCTTAATTCAGTTGAAACCTTGAGCTGTTCCCCAGGTAATTAATAATGTTTGCAAATGTGCCTCCTTTGAAGGAATATTATCGTAGTTTAGGTGACAAGCTCAGACTTGGATTCCTCTTTATAATTCCTAACATCTACTCAGGCAGCATTAATTGGATTCAAAGCAATTACAAAGGAGTCGGGTTGGCCACTTTATATCAAATTCTTGAAGAAATTTTGCTTTGGGCTGCTCTGAGCTGCAGTGCTGTTTCCCAGCCTCTCCCCCTCCAGTGCCTGGCAGCACCAGCACAGGGCACTGGGCAGGTCATGCTTGGGCTCAGCAGAGCAGGGCAGCTGAATTTATTGACTGCACAGCAGTGCCTGTATTGTGGGGTTTATTATTACATAAGGAAGGACCACAAGATGGAGACTGGACACCTGAGGCGATGGTGGGTCACCCCACCTCAGTGGGGCACTGGCACAGAGGGACTGCAGTGGCACTGCACCACATTTGAGGGAAATATCTTGGCCTGGAAGGCCCCAAAGCCTCTGTGGACACCCCAGGAACAGATGTGGCTCCAGAAGGAAGAAAACCTACAAGGGATGTCTGTGTCTGTGCAGTGCTGACCCATCTCCCTGGGCTCAAGGAAGAAGTTTCTTGGCTGTTTTATCCTGCACAGACCCACACATGCAGACAAGCAAAATAAACTGAACCCAAGGGCCTGATGGAGGCATGCCGAGGAAGTGTCTCGAGCAAAAACTGCTGAGAAGTGCCTAACACTGGAAAAACACCAGTGTGATTCACTTATTTCATAATCATTTAAGATAGCCAATACATAATTCAACAGCAATTTGAGAATCCTGTCTGGAACCAGGACCAAGAAGCCAAGTCTAGTCTCATAAACTCTGCTGTAGAATCTCTGGCTGGTTGAACATGTTGGGGGTTTTTTTCCTGCAAAATATAAGCTTTAAATTGAATTCCCCTATGTGTAAGCAAGATGCACCATTTTGCTCAGAACTATGTTCTCTTTTCTCATTAGAGACTACCAAACAACAGAGATCATTTTAATAGCAAGTCGAACACAAAGTCCATTTACTCCCAGACCTGCTGGGCAAGCCATGCTGCCAGCCCTGGCAGGGCTACCTGGGTCCTGAGCTTCTTCCAGGAAAGGACTGAGACTGATCCACACGGGATGGGCATGAGGGATGGGGATGAGGGCTGGGAAGAAAGCACAGAGCAATCTTTGAGGAGGCAAAGGGTCCAGGGCTGCTCCTGGGTCCCTGCCAAGAGGGCTCCACACCCAAAGTCAAAGCAGCCAGTCTTAGGAACACCAACGGGAACCCCAAAGAGCAGAAGGGCTGTCAGGAGGAGGAGGAAGAAATGGCTGGGATCAGAGGTGCCTCTGTACCTGGCAGGAATGAAGCAGAGCAACCTCGAAACGTGCCAGTGGGCTTGCCAGAGCAGAGCCAGAGGCCCACACAAGGGACCAGGGCACAGGGGCACAGAGGTCATGGCAGTAAGACAGTATTAAGCCCAAGGAATTGCCAAACGATTTGGTCAGACATTTGCACCACACCTTTGGTTGAAGCAAAGTAAATTAAGCCCGGCTCTGAGCCATGCTGATGACTTTCAAAATTTTAATACACTGACTCTACTATCAGCATTCCAATTATCCCTGGGAACATGCAAACAATCCACGTTTTGCAGTGGTTCCCAGTCACACAGTGCGCCTGTGGAGGAGGCATCTGCAGAACCTGCTCCCATAGACTTAATGGGCTGCTCTGCCAGAGCCTATTTAGAATTCCAGGCAGCACTAATTTAGTTTTAATGGGCACAAATTCAATTCCAATGGCTAAAGTATGCAAATAACAAATAAAAGGGAACCACTGCTCCAGCAGCTGCTGGAGAGAAAATGAACGGGCGCCCAGCTGCCCACCTTGCCCCGAGCTGCTCTCTCCTCAACCCATAATCTCCAGCAGAAGCAGCCCCACGGCCACCCAGGCAGCTGGCAGGGACAGGGCTCGCCCCCATACCACCAGCTGATGTATTTATTTGTCAATGAGTGCAGCAATGACACTAAAGGGCCCTCAATAACACCAAGCCTCATTAAATTTTAATCAGGGCAGCCTCACACTCCCTCTTCAAACACCAAGGTGTTCCAAGGGAGGGGATGTGATGCAGAGCCTCCAGTGGGGCAGGGGAACACCTTGGGAAGAGTCTTCCCAAAGCACCATCACTCCAACTCTGCCCACCAGACCTGGAGGAGACAGGCTGCTGCTGTGAGATGTGGCACTGGCATCACTGTGACCCTCCCTCATGACACCACTGCCCCTCCTCTCAGGGGATCCCACACAAGAGGCAGATCTGTCCCACAGGGTCTTACAGGAACCAGCAGAATTGATTTCTGCTTTGAGCAATACCATAAAGGGCTTTGGTTTCAAACCTGAGCTCTGAGCTGCAACTAGGGCAGATTTTGTGAACACTCAATAACTGGCCCCCTCTGTACAACTCAGGAACAGCACTGTCACCAATGTCTTCCCAACTGAGAGCCACTGGCACTGAGATTTACTCATGGGCAAGCTGCATACATTTATCTGTGCACATTTGTGCCTCTAAACCAAGGGCTGGAAACACCTGTGAATACAGAGGTGGGCGAGTAAAAAATCCTTTCCTCACTAAACACCACACTGGCACAACATGGTGGATGCAACACAGTCAGTGACTCACACTCTTGAAGGTGGCTTCATTGTTTGTCATGGGGAGGAGGTAAAAAATAAAGACATTTGAGGCAACTAACAAGCTGAGAACACAGACCAGAGGAACAAACACCTGGCACATCCCAAGCTGTTCTTCAGGTGTGCACAGGTTGGGTAACAAAGGAGCTGGAAAAGGCCAAGTCTCAGGTTTGCTACAGCACAACACACCAGAGCAGCTGAGCAAACCTGTCAGGAGTTTTGTGGTACCAACTAAAGATTAAGTTTCCCCAGCTTGGGGGAACTTTTTCACTCTGCTGCTACAGAAGCTGAACTCAGATTGAGTTATGTCACCCAGCTACACAGGAAAAGTGCTGAATTAAACAGCTTAGTTACTTTACACACTCAAACCAGGGCAAAATACCATAAAACATACTGAACAATGGCAGCCTAAAGTAGATTTCTTTCCTAAAAATGGCTAAGGCAGCAGAAACTAAGAAGGCAAGCACCAAGAGTTTATGTCCTCTGTAAGTGTGGCAGACCTGGTCCCTCTTTGCAGTATCACCTCTGCAGCCTCTCCTGAGATCACAGTGGCTGTAAGGACACCAGAGGGAAACCAGATGTCAGCAGCTGGGAAACAGAGAAGCCTAGCTTTATCCAGGGGAACTGAAGATGCTTCTCCCTGTTAAGCACTTCAACCTGTATTTAGCAAGAAAAGGCTGCAGCAATTCCTGACTCCCATCCTCTTCCTGCACTGATTGCTTGTTTCCCAGCCATGGCAGTGAAAGACTGGCCAAGGCACTAGGATTCTGAAAATCTTCAGCACCTGTGGGCACCCCCTGCTCTGTCCCAGACAGCATCACTCACTGCTGATCACCTGGGTCAAGTCATTCCTCTTCTGAACTGATTGACTTCTTGACAAAGGCTCATTATGTCACCAGAGCAGCACCAGAAAAAACACTGGTGGATGAAGGACTCTGCAAGGACACTGTCAGAGCCTTCACAGGAAGCTGCCAGGCCTGGGAAGGAGACAGCAGGGTGATGTGCCACTGGGATGGAGGGATGCAAAAATCTGCACACAGGGCTGAGCATATCCTGCCATAGCCCAGAGACTCTTCCATGGGATCTGCAGTACTGCCACACAAAAAGCTGCTGGTTACAGGACAGATGCACTCAAAAAGCTGCTGGTTACAGGACAGATGCACCTTGACTTTCCTGCATGGCACTGCAGGGAAAAGGGCACGCAGGGCTGTGCACAGGGGCTGGTGTGACACAGCACAGCCTGGCTGTTGTTGTGTGCAGTGACACTGTCCCCAGAGGTGTTCCCAGTGCTGCAGAGCCAGCACCGAGGGCCAAGCACAGGTGAGACACAGCACTTGGGCCCAGGGAAGGCAGCACCTGCAGGCACACGGGTGGGGCACACTGTCAAGCACACACCCTCCTGCTCCAAAAATCCTCCTCGCCCTGCCAGTATGCAAGGACTCCTGGAAGGATTTTTCCAGCAATTGCCTCAGCAGACGTAGAAGGCATTAATATTGCTGTCTGCTCCCTGCAGGTGCACTGAGCCTTGTGCTGCCCATATGCTGCATTGCTCCCATCAGAGGAACATCAGCATTCTCCTGCTGCGGCTTACATTCAGCTCTCACGTGTTTCAAGATGGGGTTTTCCCTTAAAAAAAAGTAGAATTCAAACTGGGAAGTGGTTTCTAGGAATCTCTCCAGTTTGGCACTGAAGGGCTGGCACTGAGGGCCCACAGCTCCAGCAAGCAGGAGCCTGCATCATGCTGCCTTCCCCAGTTCCAGATCCAGCGATGCCCCAGCCGCTGTGCTGCAGCCATCAGCCCACGGCTGCCTCCTTCACTGCCCTTTTTCCTTGGCCTGGCTGTACCTGACTCTGTCAGCACAAGGAGTAAGGTCAGGTTAGGAGCCACAGGTAGGAATCAGGCTCTGGTAGCAGCAGCAAAACTGAGAAGTTTCTCCTTTCTGCTCCAGGCACAGCAACCAACACTTCCTTGACCTCAGCTGCCATAAACACTTATTGTGGGATTCACACACATTCATCATATCACAACGGAAATGGAAATTGAGGTGAAATCATTGAGGTGACGTACAGGAAGCCTGGGACATCTTACTGCAGACACAAGGAACGCCCAGTGCAGGTGTTCCTTAGCCCACTCCAAGAATCCAAGCTGTGTTGTACAGCACATGCAGGCATCCCCTTCTGTCCCCTGTGACTTCAGCAGAGCCCTCCAGCACTCTCCAGACACTACACTGGAGGAGTCCCAGGAGCAGCCACAGCTGGACACGTGCAGGTGACCTGCCAGGCATCCAGCACACCTCATCTGCCTTCTGCCAACAACAGAGGGGCACCCTTGGCTTGTCCCTTTGTCCAGTTACCCAGGACAGAATGAATGTGTCCTCATTTAAGAGGATAATAACGTGCGAGGTGCAAAGAGCTTTCTACATCAGGAAATTGAATCTTATTCAAATTCAACAAAGATAATGGGAGCAGAAGAAATGCACATCATCAGGGCACAGCGGACAGAGAATGGACTGGGTGAGCCTGATCAATGGCTGCACTTACTGCAGCTGAAAAAAAGGAGAGCCTGGGTCTTTTCAAACCTTGGGCTGCACAATATTATTCTAACACCATGGGATTATCACAATCAGGCATTTTTCAAAGACTGTATCTTGAGTACTTTACATCAGTGATTTCAGTTTAAATCTGAGTTCACAATATGATTTCTATTTATAGGCTCACATTCTATTTTTGAGAAAAAGAGGAGTTTATTTCAAAAGTAATACCTAGTGTGATGAAAGATGGTATTTCCAGAAGAATTAATCTCTAAGACGATGAGCACTGTTCACCTGAAATGTAATTTTATAATTAATTGCTGCAGGATTGCCTTCCAATGGCAGAAAACCTCTTAAAAAGTATCTTCAAATCAGGGCAGTAACTCTGGACTTTTTATTGTAGCACATCTAATTTTGGGAAGCACCAACTACACAGGCAAATGCTAATACAGCAAGGAACAATAACATGTGCATTCTTCCCAGAAAGAAAGCACCCAGGAAAGAAGAAGGTCAATGCTCAAAGCATGGATGAGAAGGCAAAACTGAGAGGGAGGATCCAAAAACACAGCAGCATGCAAAGCCCCATCTCCTGTCCCAGGGATTTTGAGCAAAGGGCCTGTCACACATCTTGCTCATCTTCATCAGGGAAACACACAGAGCATTCCTCTCCCTCAGTGCTTCCCCAGCAAAGACACCTCGCTCCTTCCTTTTGGAGACTGCTGTCCCCTTGGCTCTGGGGTGGATATGACAGAGGCATTTCACACTCCTCTATTTCCTAATATTGGAACCTGGCACAGCATGACCCCTCTCTCCTGGCTGCACAGTCTCAGTCCCTCAGCAAGGACACGGTCAGTGCTGCATGTGGGAGTAATCACTTGGGGCATCACATTTTCACACAGACCACAAGGAGTAAATAGGAGAAAAATCAGCTACTGCTAATTACATCTTGACATTCTCACCTTCAAGCTTTTAAATCACAAGTGACATTTCCAAATCAATCCTATTCTTTTTTGAAGAGTTTAACAAGAAACATTCAGTCTCCAAGAGCACTTGGATTTATTTCTTCAGTAATTTGACAAGAATCCATTAAAATCTACTGGAGGTTGCTTTACCCCCCCACAGAGAGAGTTTAGTCCAAGGGCTTTTTCACAGTTGCCTTTTGGTAAAAAATGTAAACGGAAACTCATTGTAACAGGGCAAGTAATGAGGAACTGGTAATGAGCAACTCCAAAATGCTAATCCAAGCATTCTTTCCATTCTGCACCTGATGCTGAGCTGTAGCAGAAGTGCTGAAGCACCTGTAGCAGCTTCACCCCACACTGCAGTGAAAAGCATCTGATCTGTTTCCTGGACTGAGTCCTAAGCTGGGAATGCCTTCCTCCTCAGGCTAAGAGGAGAGTAACTTCTGGATCCCAGGTTTTCTCTTGTCAAGAAGGGAAATGTTCAGTTCTCCAGGAGGTTAAAGGTACTTCCCATCATGTCCTGCTGCAGCTTTTCCACCTGCATTTGACTCAATGCTGCACACTTCATTTACAATTCAGCTTTACAGAGCAGGGCTTAAGTGAAGTTATTCAGCACCACCTTGGGCCTGCAGCTGAAAAAAGCAACCATCTCCAGAAAAGGGGCCAACCTTTTCTAAAAGACCTTCTGATTAGCAGTATTTACCAGAGAAAATAATTGGGAGAGTCAACACCCTGAGTCTACAAGGAGATCAAAGTGCAGATACAGTCACAAAACATCAGCTGATTGTGAGCTTTCTTTGATTGCTGCCAGTGGATCCCCAGCAATTAATTCCTTATCACGATGCCCCCAGCTTTATGCCTAGCCAAAGAACATACAAAGTGAGTGTCAGCCACAGGAAAATTATGGGATGAAACAGGCACCACTCTTCCTGCCCTGAACTGTGGCACCCTTCAGCAGGAACAGCCTGTGTCAAGTCAGCTTTATTAGGTGTTGTCTAGAGCCCCGATCCTCATTTGTTTGCATCAATAACACATTCAAAGGGTTTATCTAACTTGCAAATGTGAATTCATTTATTGGTCCCATAAGCAAGAAAGAGCTGTGACCAGGGAAGTGTTTCATGTTACAGGTTGGGCACTAAACTGGAATGACTTGCTGAAATTTCAACAATTACACCCTAACATAAATGTTTATATTACTGTAATTTCATTGTAATAATGAATTTTACCATAACATTGCCTGCAATTTTAAAGACACATATTCCTTACAAGAGCGGTGCAAACACGTGAACATTAAAAGATTTGTTTCTACAGAATTAACTTAGAAATAAAGTTAAGCAACAGAGTCAATAGAGTGCAATTTGCAGAGGCTTGGCAAACCACCTGTGTTGACCCTCAATTCCTCCTCAGAATACCAATATTTTTCTACACAGCAAATTTCAATTATAGTTGCCTTTTCTGATCTCACTTTTTACAAAGACACATCCAACTTTGGTATTCCTAGTCAGTAAAAATGGTCCTCCCTGCATTTTCTGCCCTGGCTGTACAGTATGAAACAATACTGAATGCTGCTGTTCCACCTGAGATTACAGTTCGTCCCACATCCTGGATTTTCTTCTTGCTGTCTTGCTGAAAACTTGAGCAAGGATGCAGCAAACCCTCACAAAAATGGAAAAAGCCCAGAGAGAAAAAAAACCATCTGGGACTGGTAAGATTCAGATTCTGCCATTAACTGGATTACTTCCTATAAAAACTACCTAAAAACAGCAACAAACCAGTCTGACATGGCCACCACCCATAGCAAAAGCTGCCTGCCATTGCCACAGCTGTCACCAGCTCCAAGGAGCTTCTGAAAGCTTTTTTGTAGCAACAAGACTTATTGAAGATGGCAGGGCAATAATCTGCCGTAACAACACGCTCAGAGGTTTCTGCCTGTTCACTGAGACGTGGGAAAGCTCAGGGATGTTCTGCCAAAAGGGTCAAAGTCCTCCAGGCCTTACTGGCTGCACATCGAAGAAAATCAAGACCTGGTATTTGCTTTAAGGAAGACAGAGGAAGTGGGGACTTAGAGAAGATTAATTTCTTTGACAATTCATGCATCACTGTGATGGCATTCCCTGTTGTCAGCAGAGCTTTCTTCAGCACCTGCTTGGAGGGGCAGGAGGGGGCTCAGACAGTTCAATCTTGTTGGATTGCAAATTTATGCTCTGAATTAGACGGTGGCGTAAACCAAAACCAGTGGCAGAGCCCACGTTGGTGGGAGCTCAGCACCCACATGTGCTGAGCAGAATTTTGATGCAATTCTCACTGAAGGGAGGACCAGTTGATTTCTTCCTTGAGGCAATTAAAAAGTGATTTGGCCGAGGCCAAGGTGTCCAGATTTGTGCTCCCCACCTGCTGGAGATGCTGGCTGGAGTGGGATTGTCCTGGTGTGGGTCTGGGTGACAGCAATGGACACCTCCACACCCCAGGGTCACCTCAGTGAGATGCACCCATGGCAGCAGCACCCTGAACCTTTGGAAGATGCTGACTCACACTCTTACCCACTACTTAACTCTTCCAGGCAGTATCTTCTCATGATATTTCTGAATAATTATGAGAATCAGCTGAAGCATGGATTTAAAAAGAGGCTCCCCAAATTCAAATGAATCCCCAAAAAGATGGAGCAAGAGCTCTATCCAGAGACAGAGCAAACTTTGCCTCCTCCATCTCCCCTTCTCCCACCATTTCAAACCCTTTGATTCCCCTCCAGGCTTCCAGCACATCAAACATTAAAGGACTAATGTTATTTTGAGCACACAACAACCCTAAAGTTCAAGATATTCTGCAGATGGATTTTAAAATCTTTTAATCCATTGTGAAGCCAAAATCCTGCCGTAAACACTCTCTGGCATGCTCCAGTTAGCTGCTCATGCAGAGAGAAAAAAAGCCTTTCCAGCTTACTCTGCAGATGACCTTGCAGTCCCCCCATCCCATGTTTCATGAACCTCAGGGGACCAGCAAGGAATCAGATAAAAGGATTTCATTTATTTTTGTTGGCATTGTTTTATGAAGCTTTCATTTTATCGACACCTTAACTTCAAACCATTTTCAAACACCCAGCAAGGCACCAAAGATCAGCAGATATTCAAGGGACACGCTGAAGGTGTCTTGTCTTTGTTCCCATCAACCCTTCCTGTGAAGGGAACTCTATCTTGCACGTGTGCTGAGCTTTAACCTAAATACTGGTGGCCCCATGTTGCTGCTCTCCTGTTGTTCTGCCCACGCCAGTGACACCCTTTGCTGAGGAATGAGCCATGCTGGAGAGCCAGTTAAAGATCTGCAATTAAGCCTCACATGGTCCTGAAAGCTATTTCATCACAAAGCTAAACTCTGACCTCATTTCCCCAACAGAAGTCATAGCAAAAATTGTATCAGATGTTTTTGCCCAGCTTTTCAGACAAGTAGATGCTCTCTCCTGACACGCCGCATGCTCACACGTTATCTTTTTCCTGGCTTTTCAGGCAGGGAACGTGGAAGATGCATGGCTGGTACTGCTGGAAATGGAAGGCAGCTGTTTTCCCAGGGGCTAGAGAGATGCTGAGGATGCTGAGTGCGTGGGGGGTGATTACTGGCTACCTGCTTCCCACACCACAATATGCAAACACTTCATTTAAGAGGCTCATATATCACCAGTCTCTCAAGCTCCTGCCTGAACATCCTCTTATCTGTTCTCCTCCACATGACAGGAACACAAGGATCTCTCTGGAAGCCAGGCAGGAGGTAAATTCATGACCTTTTGGCTCCAAGAAGGGGAATGATTTTGTGTGACATACCTCCCTCCAGCACACCCTTTGCTGCCAGGATCAGGGATCTTGCTTTGTCCCCAACAGACTGATTTCCCAATTAACAGTACACTGCCAATCAGTCAGACCAGTTAAATTCAACAAAGAAATACAAACGTTTTTCAAAACATCAGGTTCTTTTAACACCCCATCCCCTTCAAATACGAAACCATAAAGGCAAAGTGCTTCTGGGGCACTGCTGCTGCAGCACGTGCCCTGCTCAGGCCCTCAACCCTCCCCTGGGGCTGATACCAGGCTCCACAGTCACTGTGTCCTGCCCATGCTGGCAGCCCCAGCGCCAGCCCAGGCCCCTGTGACAGGCTCAGCTGGGGCTGCCTCCCCTGCCAGCATGTCCCCCTCTGGAGAGAGGGGCACTGCATGCTGGGTCTCACAGTTTCTTTCTGCTTTTGATTCACAGTTCAACCTGCCACGCTCCTCCCCAGCAACTCTGTGTGCATGTGTCTGTCTGTGCAGCCACATCTGCCCTGTGTTTCTTCCACCTGGAATAGCCCTTGGACCAGCACTCTCAGAGTTTTCTGAGATCCATCAGAAAAAAACAGAACGCTGAGCTTTGTTCCAAAAAGCCATCCAAGGCTTCTTAGAACTATATTCAGGTCCAGAAAGCTCCAGCTGAAACTCATACAGAGCAAAATGCACTGGGTTTATCCTTGTTCCTAATGGGTATTTAGCCATTTAATAAATACAGTTGCTACTCAATGAAGTTATTGAAGCCTGAGGCATCTGGGAGCTCTTCCTGCAAATCTGGGACAAGGAGAACGAGAGGCCTTGCAAGGGACTTCTGCTGGGAGGTTGGGTCTGCTGCAAACCAGCCAGTGAGGTCCCAGGGAAGGGCTCTCCTTACCTTGCACTTGACCCTCGCACCCTCCCTGTCACTGTGTCACACATCAGTGCCAAAACAGCATCAGGAGAGTGCTCAGATAATGGTGCATTTACAATTATAATTGNTTTTTTTTAAAGTAGGCAGCATGTGTACATCTCCTGGACTCCCTAATGCCAGGACTGGCAGGGTCACCAGCACAGCTTCCTCAAACCCACCCCCACTTCCACCAGCATCCCAGATGAGCAATTCCAGGAGTTTTTTCTTCTTTCACAAAGACCCCTCCTGCCANCCCATCAACCCTTCCTGTGAAGGGAACTCTATCTTGCACGTGTGCTGAGCTTTAACCTAAATACTGGTGGCCCCATGTTGCTGCTCTCCTGTTGTTCTGACCACGCCAGTGACGCCCTTTGCTGAGGAATGAGCCATGCTGGAGAGCCAGTTAAAGATCTGCAATTAAGCCTCACATGGTCCTGAAAGCTATTTCATCACAAAGCTAAACTCTGACCTCATTTCCCCAACAGAAGTCATAGCAAAAATTGTATCAGATGTTTTTGCCCAGCTTTCCAGACAAGTAGATGCTCTCTCCTGACACGCCGCATGCTCACACGTTATCTTTTTCCTGGCTTTTCAGGCAGGGAACATGGAAGATGCATGGCTGGTACTGCTGGAAATGGAAGGCAGCTGTTTTCCCAGGGGCTAGAGAGATGCTGAGGATGCTGAGTGCGTGGGGGGTGATTACTGGCTACCTGCTTCCCACACCACAATATGCAAACACTTCATTTAAGAGGCTCATATATCACCAGTCTCTCAAGCTCCTGCCTGAACATCCTCTTATCTGTTCTCCTCCACATGACAGGAACACAAGGATCTCTCTGGAAGCCAGGCAGGAGGTAAATTCATGACCTTTTGGCTCCAAGAAGGGGAATGATTTTGTGTGACATACCTCCCTCCAGCACACCCTTTGCTGCCAGGATCAGGGATCTTGCTTTGTCCCCAACAGACTGATTTCCCAATTAACAATACACTGCCAACCAGTCAGACCAGTTAAATTCAACAAAGAAATACAAACGTTTTTCAAAACATCAGGTTCTTTTAACACCCCATCCCCTTCAAATACGAAACCATAAAGGCAAAGTGCTTCTGGGGCACTGCTGCTGCAGCACGTGCCCTGCTCAGGCCCTCAACCCTCCCCTGGGGCTGATACCAGGCTCCACAGTCACTGTGTCCTGCCCATGCTGGCAGCCCCAGCCCCAGCCCAGGCCCCTGTGACAGGCTCAGCTGGGGCTGCCTCCCCTGCCAGCATGTCCCCCTCTGGAGAGAGGGGCACTGCATGCTGGGTCTCACAGTTTCTTTCTGCTTTTGATTCACAGTTCAACCTGCCACGCTCCTCCCCAGCAACTCTGTGTGCATGTGTCTGTCTGTGCAGCCACATCTGCCCTGTGTTTCTTCCACCTGGAATAGCCCTTGGACCAGCACTCTCAGAGTTTTCTGAGATCCATCAGAAAAAAACAGAACGCTGAGCTTTGTTCCAAAAAGCCATCCAAGGCTTCTTAGAACTATATTCAGGTCCAGAAAGCTCCAGCTGAAACTCATACAGAGCAAAATGCACTGGGTTTATCCTTGTTCCTAATGGGTATTTAGCCATTTAATAAATACAGTTGCTACTCAATGAAGTTATTGAAGCCTGAGGCATCTGGGAGCTCTTCCTGCAAATCTGGGACAAGGAGAACGAGAGGCCTTGCAAGGGACTTCTGCTGGGAGGTTGGGTCTGCTGCAAACCAGCCAGTGAGGTCCCAGGGAAGGGCTCTCCTTACCTTGCACTTGACCCTCGCACCCTCCCTGTCACTGTGTCACACATCAGTGCCAAAACAGCATCAGGAGAGTGCTCAGATAATGGTGCATTTACAATTATAATTGCTCATGTCCAGGAGTAATCCAGTTTAAGCCCTTTACCATCTCAAATATTTAGAGAAATCCTGCCAGCTGCCTGGAGGGGAGAAAGTTAGGAGCCCTGGGAGAGCACAACAGATTTTCATCTTTCCAGCCTTGACAGCCTTTCACACATAAATATCCTCTCAGCCCTGCTTCCCCTCCTCTTCATGACAGAGCCACTGTCCTTCCTGCTGACTGGCAATCCCAAGTCTCACTGCTTCCCAAATCTGGCCCCCACCCCACAGAGCCCCAAACCCCCACAGCAGCCCTACCCTGGCAGCATCCTCCAGAGAGAGGCTTCNTTTGGGCAGAGGCCCTGCAGACCTGCAGGTTCCAAGAGCTGCAGAGTTCATCCTGCAAACTTCTCTCTTTTCCTGTTTTTCTGGCTTTTAAGGCCAGGGAATAGCAGCACTCACACCAATCCTGCTGCCCAGCACAGTGATGCAGATGGTGTATTCTAGTCCTCAGCAGGGACCCTGGTAGAGCAGGACACACATCTTCCCAAACACAGCACATTCCAGAGGGACAGGTTCAGAACAGCTCTCACTCTTTTGGTAACTACATTCACCATTCACACAGCAAACACATGTGCAAGTTTTCATTTTGCTGACTTGGGCCCTGTGAGGTCTGTCTCTTGTTGAGCTTTTATCTGCTGCAACTGCCTCAATGCAAAGTGCAGTTAACAGGCTGTGACCAAATCACTGTGTGACTGCCTCTCTGAGCTTTGTCCTCTCACCAGAATCTCTCCTCTAAACCTCTGTCATTTCCCACCTTTAAAGCAAAAGGACCATGCCTGGCTGCCCGCTACCACTGCTCATCACAGAACTGAACAGTGTCCCCATGTCCCCAGATCTGGACATTCATTACCCTGCAAGCCTTCTTCTCTCACCTTCTTTTCATGCAAAAGCTTGCTTTTCAACTCAAACATGTGCTGACAGCTCTACCCATCTCTAATCACCATGTTCGGATTAATTTCTGTGACCAATGTTCATCAATATTTATTACCCTGCAAAACTTCTCAAATCAAAGTGGTGATGAAACTTGCAGGTAATGATTTTATAATTCCTTTCAGATGACTGATAAAATATTGAATACTACTCCAAAGCAACCTCAAAGGGACACTGCCAGAACTGCCGTGGCAAACTGAGAAGCTTCCCATTAGCGAGGAAGTGGCAAGATCCACCAGTGGCTCCTGGAAACCAACAGCTCTTGCACATGGGTTGATGTTTACACCATGGGATTATGTTTATGCCAAAGAAGACCATGGCTTCAAGTCAAGTGTTTAATCCTCTCTCAGTGTGAGGTTCCCAGCAGGACAGGCCTGTGTGTGAGGCAGGAATGTCACACCCAGTCACTGACAGTGACACGGCATTGCCTTGATGAGTGATAGGACAGTCTCTACAAGGAGCAATAGATGCTCTTGCAGACAGTAACTCCTGAAGGGTGGCAGAGCACACCATAGACATCTCCACTTTTGAATCCATGCAATGGGACCTGAGGCTCCTTCCAAGGGCTGCTCCATGTTCCTGAAGTGTGGTCACCCAGGGTCCATGCAAGACTTGGACAGGAGAGCTGTGCAAGCCATGAGGGTTTTTTTAGCACTGCAGCTGGACACAAGCAGAATATTGAAAAATACATTTTCACATGCATAAGAAAATGACATCCAGCATTTCTCCACTTTGCATCACAACTCCCAGTCATCAGAGCACCAGTGACTCCCTGGTATGGGGGATTAGATTAAAAAATTATCATACTGGCTTCCTACGCTTTCTCCATTTGCCATCTAATGCTATTCTGGAGCCCAACAGGATGGAAAACCTTTGCATCTGATGAATGCAGACAGGCTGATATTAAGAACTGTGACAGTTTTGTCAGCAAGAAACCATCAGGCCATCAATGCAATATTAAAGAAAGAACACTTGGAGCTCTCCTGAGTTTTTGTGTGAGCACAACCATGGCAGAGTGAATTGCCCTGTCAATATTGCACTGCCAAAGAGAACCATTCATCATTACTGCTTCAGACTGGTAGGATGGAGCACTGTTGAGAACACAGGTCTTGTCCAACTTGTAAATCTCAGACTCAATCACAGAATAGTCGGGGTAGGAAGTGCCCTCTGGAGATCATCCCATCCAACCCCCTGCCAAGGCAGAGTCAGTTGGAGCAGGTGACACAGGAAAGCATCCAGGTGGGTTTGGAATGTCTCCAGAGACTCCACACCCTCCCTGGGAAGCTGCTCCAGTGCTCTGCCACCCTCCGTGGAAAGAAACTCTTCCTTATGTTTAGGTGGAACTTCTTGTGGTTTTGTTTATGGCCATTACTCCTTGTCCTGTCCCTGGGCACCACTGAAAGCAGTCTGGCATCATTCTCTGACATCCACCTTTGAGACATTTACAGTCATTAATGCAATACCCTCTCAGTCTTCTCTAGACTAAACAGGTCCAGCTTCCTAAGTCTCACATCATAAGAGAGATGCTCCAGACCCCTCATCATCTCCACGGGTGTCTGCCACCAGCCATGGTGACAGGAGCTATCAGCACCAGGGAAGCTCTCTTGCATCTTTTCTCATTTCCCGATTTATGTAAGATGTTTTCTTCACAATGGAGTTGCACTTTTTTTTACAGAAGTGGCAGCAAGCCATCCCAAACTAAGTGAAAATGGCTTGGGGAAAGGATGTGCAGGCTGGCTTCAGTACATCACCTGTGTACCAGAGAAGTGGCCACGAGCGCCCAAAGCCCCATCCCTCCTGCACCACCTGCTTCTCCCCTTGCCATGGCAGTTGTTTTCACCAGGAAAACAACATTTGAGGTGCTGGCTCTGTGTATGATGTAAGGAAAGTGGGGAGAAGCATTCATCAGCAAAACCCAAACCAGCCAGAAACATGGTGGGTTTGTCAGATGGGTCTGGTGAGCTGAACTCATGCCTCTCTCTCAAGCAGACATTTATCTGTGTCAAAGATAACAGGTTGCCCTGCAATGGGGAAAGGAGAACTGGTCTACATTCCACTCATCCCTGGTGTGTTGTCAGGTGTGTGCTGGCACTGCTGGGGGAGAAGGGGGAGCAGGGAAGGTGCTTCATGGTAATAGGCTCCAAAGGGACCAGAAGGTATGGCGCAGAGAGAGAGCCACTCTTCATCCTGGTGCACCTTCTGCTTCCTAGCAGGATGATGAAGAGCTTGCATACCTAGAGCTGGCTGAGATGTTGCTGCAATAAGAAGATCCTATGACTGTCCTTATACTCCTGATTACAGAAAAATGTCCTACATACAAGTAGAAAAGATGCCACCAGCAGCCTCCTCTTTGCAGTCTCCATCCAAAAGCGCCTGATGTATTTCCCTCTTCCTTGCTTAACCTTCCTACAAATTCCTTCAGGCCTGCCACTGTTATTTTGCATTAGTTTTACACTCCTCTCCTGCAGCACCAGTTTAATGAGAGTGCAGCTTCAATTAATCTGTTCCCCAGAGGGAAAGGGTCAACCCACGTACGTGAGGAATTTCTGATCCGGTTACGCAGGAAGGGAGGGATCTCCTCTGACAACTTCTAACAGCACAGAAAAAATAATTCCCCTTTCCCACAGAAGTTTATAATGAGAAAGCCACAATATCAAATTGTTAATAATTTCACAGGCACAAATTAGTGTTGCTGAGTGAAATCTCACTCCTGTAACTTTGCTTTTAATGAAAGGCCACAGATGCTGCACTGTATTTGCATTACAACTTGAGAAATATTTCATAGTTTAGACCTCATCTTTGTGGTTCTATTAGCTCCATATCTGAGCTAATCTGCATAAATTTTCCCTTGTACCCATTCCCAGTGGCCAGGACAGTTTCAGTGCCAAACAAGTCTGATTGACTGCATTCTCACACAAGCTCTTGTGTCCTGCTGCTGCTTTAGGCTGCTCAGAGCCCAGCACAGGTCCCACAGTTCCACTGTGACAGCCACGGTTCACATGGATCCAGTCAGCTTCCAACTGACATGAACTTGTCAGGTGAATTATTTTTTTGATCTGTCCCTAAATGCAACCAAAGGATTTCATTACTCCAAGTAAAATGAGCTTTCCTTTCCTACTTACATACTGAACTGATAAAAGTTAAAACAATTCTGCTGAAAACCACAAACTCAGCTTCTCCTCCATTCAGCTTGTGCAAACCTGAGGCAACGCTGATATTATTGCAGACATCATTTGCATAGGAAGAATTTTTTCTTTTGATTAAAGACAAAAAAGCCTTTCTATATTTCTTGGACTGCTTCTTGTGGAGACAGCTGTGGCAGCTTCATCACTGTGCAGTTATCCACAGGTCCATGCAGTTATCCAAGATCTGAGCCATCACACCATGGGAGTTTGCAGGAAGTCCAGTGAATGCATGAGTCAACCCCCTACTCTGCACAAAAAGCACTAAAAGGACACCCAAATTCCCCCTTCTTACTGAGCCCCTCAGCATGCAAAGACAACATCTTCAGATGTGAAAGGGGCTCTGCTTCAGCAAGTGAGTGACAGAAGAGGTTGAGTCCCCATGCCCAGGATGCCAGAGGCACCTGGAGGAGCAAGGAGTAGTGGACAGCCCACCCCTGCTCCTGCTGCTGCTTCCTGCAGGACTGAGGTACTGGTGCATCCCATGCTGCCCAGGGAATCCTCAGCTCCAGGCAGGCTCCAGGGCATGTCCACTGGCTCAGGCTTGGATTCCATCACCATTTTGGGAAGTGCTCACTCAAACTGTTTTGCTGAGCCTCTCTATAATAATCACATCTCCCTCCCACTACTCAGATGATTAATGGCTGGATTTGACAGAAAACCTGGTGCTGTGCCCCATTTTCCCAAACCTCCCTGACAAGAAACCTTATTCTGCTATTTTGAGAGGAGACCTCACCTTGCTGCCCATGCCATTAATTGAATAACTATCAGTTCCAATTTATTCCACTTGGCTACAAATTAGATTTCAGCTGGCTACTTCCAAGCCTGCTTCAACACAAACTTATAAAGCTGAGTCCCTTGGCTGATGCCACTTGTCAAGCTGCATCTGTTCTTGGGGTATTAAAAGACAACAAAGCCAGAAACCCACCAGTCTCTGATGAACAGGACCCAAAACGTTTGGCTTTCCTTTTTTTGAGTTTATTGTTACTTTAATGGAGCCAACTAGGCTTAGTATTTCAGAGGCTCAGCCTGGCTGATGCATCCTGCAGCCCTCCATTGAGAGCAGAGATACAACAGTAAGTTAGGACTGATCTCAGGAAACCCAGCAGCACCAAAGCTCCCTCAGAGTTGGGCACGCTGTGGAAGCATCCTCCAGCTCCACAACAGCATCTTCTCCAGTGCCAGTTCCAACTGTTGTTCTTTGAATGCAGCCTGATTTAATTCCTATTGGGGTATAAAAATTAATAACAGTAAAATGTCATGATCATCTCACACTAATTACACATCTAATGAATAATTAGCTGTGGACACATTTGACATTTTTGGTCATTAATCTGAGCAAGTGTTTTAAGCCTTCAACAAAACTCTGCAAATGCAAACTTGGTGCTGAGCAGCTCAGACCTGCAGCATCGATGATCCCTGTGCCAGACAGAGACGACCCAGTGGTTCCTGTCCCCTTCCCTGGAAAGAGGGGAGCTCCTTGGAGAGCACCCACCAGCTCCTGTCCCCCTCCCTGCTAACAAGGGAGCTCCTCAGATTCCGTGGAGCAGCAGAGCAGATCTGTGTCTGCCACTACGATATCAGCTGGTGGAAAAACTAGGATTTAGGAAGGAAATTTCTGCATGCCACCACTCTCTTTGCACCAAACCTGGCTATTTATACATGTAGCTGTGAGAAATACTTTTTCCTGAACATGGCATGAATTTTGTATAAACCATGAAGACTTAAAATTTCTGTTGTTAGCTGTCATTTTTTAATGATAAAATCATTATACAAATGGTAGAAGAAGCCATAACTTTGCATCTTAAATATCCATGCACATGTATACACACATCTTTCTCTGTCTGGCTCAGGCTTTTACTGCCTCTTCTTTCCCTCCATCTCTAACATTTTGCCTGTAAGGTCTTGGGAAGAAAGGAAAACAAGAAGGAAACAAATCTCTCCACAAGGGTAGAGATGAACTCTGTTCAAAGGTGCAACACACATCCACAGCTAATGAACAAAACATGACTCATATTTAGGATGAGGGGACATATAAAAAGGTCACAAAAGGCCAAGATTAGCACCAGATTGAGCACTAAAACCAAAACAGAAAGCAACAGATGTTTCCCTCCTAATTTACTCCATTAGGATCTTCTCCAGCTAGCATGCACTGCTGCTTGCTAATGAAGCATTTCCATCTCCTTGCTGCACCACTCGTAAATAAGCATCCCTGAGGTTGGCGGCAGGAACCCAACCGCCCCTCCCGGGCAGGCTTTCTGTCTTTCTATAAACCCCAGTTTTTGTCAAAGAGAAAATAAAAATCTGTTCCCAAATTCTCAAGTAATTCTGACACAACTTCATTGCCTCCTCTTGCTGAACTGCATTTCTTGACAGGAACGCTCTAACCCCACGGTGAACCCCTGTTTTCTTGTGGTCATTAAAGCAACTCTCCCCATCACGAACAGCTGTGGATGCACCAGGTGTATTGATTTTTAAACTGCAGGAGCAAGGCACAACAGACCTAAAATAACAAAGTATTTCACCTCCTGTATTGCCACTCTTGGTATTTTACACTAAACTGAAGAAACACCCCAAAGTTGTTCCCTGTGGCAGACCACTCACCTCTCCATCCCTGCCTAGAGACAGCCCTCAACTCCAGCCTATGGTAAATAAATCACTTGCAGAACCAACCTCAGCATTGAAACCTGCTTCCTGTTGCTGCCCCAGCCACCCATGGGCACATCTGAGAGCTGCAGTTGTCCAGTGAGCTGAAAACTGGGGAACTGCTGCCTTGGAGAGATTGTTTTCCACCTCTCCAGCCTGTGAAATATGACCTGAGGCTGAAACAGTACCTCAGGGCCAGAAATCCCCTGAGGCATGAGGCAGAGGAGCACTGCTGGAGCCTGCTGCTATTGCCTGCTGTTGAGACACTTAAGACAGACACTTCCTAAGCAAGACATACAGAATCACAGAATTGTAGAATGTTAAATGCTTGGAAGGGTCCAAGCACTTTAAAGACCATCCAGTCCCAACTCCCCCTTGCCATGGGCAGGGTCAGCTAGATGAGGCTGTTGCAATCCCTGTCCAATCTGGCTTTGAACACGTCCAAGGTTGGGGCACCCAATACCTCCCTGGGCGACCAGTTCCAGTGTCTCACCACTCCCCAGTAAAGAATTTCCTCCATTAACCTAAATTTCTCCTCTTTCAATTTTTATCCATACACACATCCCTACCCATTGTGCTACAGCTTAATTATAATGCTCTCGCAAAGAATTTCAATTTATCCTACCATGGGAACAAGCTCTGTAATGAAAAGGCTTTATTAAAATAGAATGTAAAACATGATATTAATTAACGAGGCTGTGCAGGTGTGTTCATGAACATGGCTGAGCTCTGCTCACACTGAAGGGAGGTGGAGTAAGGGGCAGCTAAACACCCCCATGGCCATAATGCCACACGCCCTGTCATGGCATCTTACACAGCCAGCACAATGCTGCTGCTCAGGTTTGAATTCAGATGGGAAATACCACGGAGCACCTGGGGAGAAGATGATAAAAATGTGCTCCTGGCAGGAATTCAATGAGACTTTTAAAGCAGAACCAGCCTGTGCTGTGCTCTCCACCACAGCACCTGAGAGATCTGACCAGGCAGAATTTCGAGGTGAGAATTAAGTGGACCAACAGCACTTAAGGTCAGAATGCCTTATCACACAGAAAAACATGAGCTTAAAGACAGGCCTGTCTGACATTGACATAAAACTCCTGCAGATGGAAAGCCAACGAGAGCCAAAATGTCACAGAAGACGCATCTAGCTGCAGTGAGGTTCTCAACGACTTGCAGATTGTGTGGGGTTTATTTTTTTGGGTTTTGACATTTGGCTCAAATCTGTGTCCTTCATTATCTGTGTGTCTGCAAACCCGTAGCACCCCTGTGCTGGTGGCTGCTGGAGCTGCAGTAGAAAGACACTCTCGCAGTTGTGTGATGGCTGCACACAGTGCTGGGGCAGAAACAGCCCCAGTTTGTCTCCTCTGACAGGAGCTGGGGGCACTGTGGGATGATATTCTTCACTCCCTTCAGCCAGCTTATTTGCAGAAATGCAGCAAATTATACTGCAGCAGGTGTGAGCATTATGCAGGGCTATTAAAAGGAGGCTGTTGGTGTCTTCCTCATACGTCAACATAAGAAAACCCACCGATGACACACGGTCACAGCCACGTTGGGCTTGTAGATATTACCAGAGGTACAGCCTGGGTGCAATTCTGTTCTCTTTTGGTACAACTGGGATATTTATGGCCAATTTTTATTGTGTGGGCCAGATATACTTTGGTGAGTAAGTTGATCTCTCCAGGTATGCAAAAACCATCAGCAGATCTGTTATTCAGGCCCAAGAAAGGCTATGTCCTGTCTCACCGCTCTGGTTCAAGGAAACCTGACCGTGCCCCAACAGATCAGAACCCCCTGGGAGGGACCCAGCACCCCTCTGGCCACTCTCCCACACCCCTGCTGAAGGGAGCATTTCATGACTTCCAAGCAGTTAACTTTGAAATAAAAACTTAGCACAATCTTACACTGAGTTTTTAATACAATTATACAGAGCTCTATGTATAAATGCATGTAGGAAGTGTGGTTTGTTCTGCCTGCAGGAACTACAAGCAAGCACCCCCTCTGCATGGCAGAGCTGCAGCTGTTATACATACACACAGCCAATTTTTATGGCTCAGCTCTAAACCTCTGAAAAATAAGGTTTATAATAGAAACCCTGACACCATCTAAAATATGGCAGCACTACTGGGTGCTGCTGGAATATGGCCCTAATTTATAAACCAGGGAGAAATCCTGTTCCATTTTGAAACTTAGAGACAGTAATCTAGAAAAAGGGTAAACCACAGGGAAAAATGGTAGTGTTGTCCATGAGCTATAGTGTCTAGTCCATCCAACAATTCAAAAATAAAATAGGATGCCACAATATTTAGGCCACACACTGAATCTTGGACTGTCACAAAATAAAAACATGGTGTATCCTAGGATGGGGGTATATTTCATAGAGCCATATGCCATTTTCCATGCTTCTGGGTAGTATTTTTCCAGTGAAAATCTGATATGAGAACACTAGAAGTAAAGAAAAAAAAATTATGAGAGAAGTAGAACCCAAACCCTCCAGTTTTGCTTGATACAATAAATGTTTTAGCAAGAGAGCTTCAGTGTACTCCCTTCTAAATTGAAAGAAGTGGTGAAGCAGCAGATTGCTCACTCACAGGAGACACAAGTTTATCACTGAACCTTAGGAAAAAGCTCTTGGTTGCCTTGAGGCTCCAGCTTTGCATTAAAATGCATTGAGGAGGCGGTGATTCAGGGGGCAGTGGACCAGAAACCTGTTTGAGATATTTCTGGTGCCCCTGAAACACTGAGCAAAGGGTTCAGCCTTGGGATTTCTGTTTGAAGAGTGACTCTGTGCCTCTTCAGGCACCACAACCCTGGGACACTGCTCCCAGCACTTGGTGGAAGGAGGCAGTGGGACAAACATCTCTCTCAGGAAGTGCTGAGATTGTAATTTTGGGAAAGAAACAGGAACCTTTTGGAACAAGGGTTGGAAATTATGAGGCCAAGTGAGGATTTCACTCATCACCATCACTTGCTCCAAAGCCTGGAAAGAATTCTGTCTCTTCTCTCCTACACACCAACACTAACCCATCCCAGAAACTGGGATCACATCCTGACACAGCCCAAAGGGACATTATTCCCCCACAAGGATGCTTTGGGGGCTCAGAGGTCTACCCTGCAATTTTCATTGTGGCCATCCTGGATTCCTTTCTTGCCTCCCCTAAACCATCTCCTTTTGCAAGCTGAGCATGGAAGGAGAATTAAACCCAGATTTATCACACTTTTACTGCTAAAACTATTTCCCAGCAGACTTGTTACAAACCAAGCACACCACGTTCTTGTCAGCCACATCACTGTCCACCAGCCTGGCAACATTTTACCTACCTCAGGCTCAGCCCCCCTAATTGAGCCCTGGGCCCTCTGCATTCCTCATGAACAAAAAGCAGGATTTACTTATGGAAAAAGCCAACAGCAGCAGCCCTAAGTAGCATTCCACACAGCTGTGCTTCTCCCCAAACCTTCCCCACAGGCGCTGCAGGAATGCCCAGAATGAGGGCAGGAGAGAGGCTGAACTCTTCATGAGCTGTTAGCAGGCTAACGAGGGCATCTGCAGGAGGAATAGGCACTAAAACTGAAACTAGATACAAAATAAATATCCCAGAGCTGGATTTCTTAAAAAAGATTCTGCTGAGCTATAGTTCCACATCAAATTTTTATTGAATACATTTTCTTCTGAGAATTTGTGCACTAAAACCAGTCAGAATCATATGAGAGGAGTATAAATTTCACGTACAGTTTTCACTGCAAACATCCTTCAGGAGAAAAAGCAAAAGCACTTTTTAATCAAGCCCACTCCACATCCTCTCCCTCCTCCCAAGTGGGAGGGTGGGAATTGAAGCCCACAAAGCCCCAGTCCCTGCAGCACTGGGGCAGTGGGGAGCTCAGGGGAGGGATGCTCTGCCTGAAGGTTATGGGGAGGGGGGACACATTATCTCCCCATGCCTGAAGGCAATGCCTAGGTCTGCTTCACACAGAGCAAAGCTGTGAAGAAGGTGACATTTTAAAGCAATTGATATTCTTAGCTGACAATGTGAATTCACATGATTTCAGCAAACTGTTGTTAAAACCCAAACGTGACACCGCCTCTTCTCCCAAATTCAGAGCTGCCCCTCCAAAATTAAGTCACATTATTTTATGAAGCTGCAATGGATTTCCTATTTGATTCTACAAAACCCAAAATGAGGGGCTAGTTCCCTGGAAGGACAATGTTTCTCACTGTACAAGTGATTTCAGGTCACTTTGAGCTTGAAAAGGCTCTAGGATGTGAAATGCTATTAAAAACAGAAAAGCTATTTTAGTCCACTTCTTTTAGCAGCATCCCAGCACCCAACACTTTTAACTTATTCTCCCCCCAATAACTACAAGGTGAACTTAGAAAAAAATTTCTCTCAGAGGCTTCCAGATTTGTCACTATAATGTAAATTTTAAACAAGTCTAAAATTGAGCACCTTTTCAGTATTTGTGCAGGTCTTGGTGGCTGTGTTGCCCAGATGCTCACGTGGCAGTTCCTCCTTGGATATTGAGCTACCTGGACCCCTGAGAAGAAAATTACACTGAAGAAAAGGTCAATAAATGGCAGAGAGGAGATGACATCCCATAATAGTTATAATTACTGTTTATCAGAGTGCTGCACTGCCCAGGTAGCAGGTTACAGGATGTATTTGCTGCATTTTTTGATTAAAAGGACCACAGGTACAGGACTTGGAGTTGATCCCATGACATGTGGGTCTGCTGTGGCACAGGATGCACCACACAGTCACTTCTCCTCTGGGGAACCAGCGACCTTGAGAGATGTTGCATTCGTTTTTCTTTCTGCATATTTTTTGTAATGGATTTATCATTCAATAAACCCAAAAGAATAAACCCATTTGATGCTGGAGCTCTTTGGGCCAGTGCCAAGAGCTGCAGGAGGAGCTGGGGCTGGATCTGCAACCTCACTCAGACTGTTCATGGTAGAGTTGATGGTGTGGCTCCATTCTCCAGTGCAGGCCAAGGAGGAGATGGATCTTCCTGAGGATTCCTTTTCCTATAAAGTCTTACACTAGGCATGTAAAGCAAATTCTCAGCAGGACAGCTCCAGGAATTGCAAAAGCATGAGATGAGCAAAATTTGACTGGTATGCTTCAGACAGTCATTCTGTATCTGTAGAAGGACACTATAAAACCAGACAGAGACAGTGTGTCTGTGCTGGTCAGCGGGGGTTGAAAGACTCTGAGATGCTTGGTTGAACCAACCTGACAAGGTCCTTGCACCCCAGAACACTCAGACACCAGTGCTGTGTCTTGAAAACAGCAAAATCCCTACAGAAAGTGACTCAAGTCTAAGTTAGAGAGAGGAATAAACACCAGTGTTCTGCATTCAGAAATAAAGGCTGTGATTATGGAGGTGGTGACGCCAGCTTTTGAAGAGTTCCACAAACAAAGATAATTGAAGAATGGTGAAAATCCCAGCAGCCTCCTCTCTCCCTTCTCCAGCAGAAAGTGCCTGTGATCATTCACCTGAATGGGGACTGTCATGAGAGCTCAGCAGAAAGGCAGTGGTGTGTGTGCCATCGCTCTGGCCAGGGCAGCACCAGGTGGGGACAACTGTGGGGACACCGTGGGGACAGTGGGGACCTGTGGGGACACCGTGGGGACAACTGGGAGCAGCCATTCCCTTCTGCCATACAAGGGGAACAATATGTAGACGCATTGAATCCAACAGACTTATTTTGTCCTGGTTACATTATTGGGAAATCTACTTTCCTGGGAAAAAGAGATTTTACAGCGACTTAAACTTATAAAAACTTCAACCTCTATTTCACTCTGTCATGCCTTCTCTGCTGCCCATGGCCAATAAGCAGAGTGAGCCAGCAGACAGTCATACGATACACGCCCCACGGCAGCACGAGGAACAGAGGCAAAGATGACATTTAATGAAAAAAAAAAGTACAGTGATAAAAATTTTGCACTTTTTCCTTGACACAGAAAACAATCCCCTTAGGAATGCTGCCTGTTCAGAAGCAAAAGCCATTTAGATTGGTCCTTCTCCTCTGGCTTTTGCTCCTTCATTAATAGACTAAAGAAGATCATTGCATGATCTCACAGAGGGCTAAGGCTGTGGTCCCTACACACCATTTCCACAGCCTCGGAGGTGAGCACAGCATTTTATAGTGCATACCATGAACTTGAAGCTCTTTTTAACAACCTTTACTGCCTTTCACTAAGGGTAGTGCACCATGTGTACATTCATGGGTCTAAGAGCCACTTTCTGACTGGTCTGACCCAAGACATCTCCACGGGCGTGGAGAGAGGGATGCAGTGATGCATCCCAGGTGGGATCAGGTGGCAGGATTCAGGTGGCAGGATGCAGGTGGCAGCTGCAGGAGGTGACAGGGATGGAGAGTCTTTACTTCACACCACTGAGGCAGCATGAGGCACAAGAGGCATCGCAGCTTCATTAACCCAGGGCAGCACAGACGTCAGTGACAGGTGAGGCAGCCAGTTGATAGAAAGGGAATAGAGACTCCTTCAGAAACTGAAGATTATTTTGAGAATAAAAGCAACTGGGGTAATAAGCATGATGCTTACAAAGGCAGAGGATAGAAGGAAGAGCATTCAAACTGCAGGCACCTGGGAAGTGATTTATCCAAAACACTTACAAAAGTGTTCCTTAACAGATAAAATACAAGGGTAACTCACTGCAGGCCAAAACACTGCATATTAAAGGAAAAAATATCCCGCATTAGAAAGAGAGACTTTAGCCTTGGCAGCATCTGCTCCAAGTCCTCTGCTGCCCACGCCAGAACAAACTCCAGATCTCTAAACTCAGTTTGTAATTTGCTTCACTACAGAATTCCCAACTCAAGCCCCAATTATAACTCTCCAGTGAGGGCGAAACTCCAGCCAACGGTATAACACATTCACCGACACCTGCAGACCTAATAATTGACCAGGGAGGATGTGGATGAGCTCAGCAGAATCGCTGCATTGCTCCTGCAAGGTTCGGTGTCCCACATCGGGAAACAGCTTCACCACTGCAGAGTGCATAATTTAATAAACCATTAACTCAAACCTGAGGTGAAGTGAATTCAGCGTATTATATATTTCAAAATAGCATTAGAATTCAATTTAAGTGTCACCAAAAGCCTAATCCTCAGTATACAGAGCATATTAATAAGTGTCTTGGAGCCTGTGGTTTGATTTCGTTTCCAGCTGAGCTGTGCTGCCGCATGGCTGCGATCGCTGCCGCGAGGATGTCTCGGTGACAGATCACTGGCCTGAACCCAAGCAGAATCACAGGGATGACAGTCCCGCTCTGTGGGGTCTTCCTGGGAGAACACAGGGGTGGCCACTGGAGCAAAAGTAATCCTGCTTCCAGTTGTGTCACTTCTGGGTGTCCCTGCTGAGATGCTGATGTTCCCCACTGACAGCAGGCTTCTCACAGGGTCCCCAGGCACCCCCAACCCACCCCTGCCGTTGGCTCCCTTTGCAGTCACAGGGGCAATGCTCATTTTAGGTAAGGCAGGGGTTCCTGGTCATGCTGAGCTGCCAGATGAAGCACAAGAAGCCACTCTGTGGCTGCCCCCCAACCACGTCATGGTGCATGGCAGGACTGTAGCCCCTGAGGAGGGGCAAGCCAATGCTTTCCCTCCCCTGGGTCAAACACCCAGGGCAAACAGGGAATCATTTCCACCAAGAGTTGAAAGCACAAAACCTGCTCTCCCTTTCTGTGGGAGTTGGACATGTTTGGCCTTTTCTCTGTCGCCCCTGCCAGAACTTCTCTCGATCAGCAACCCAGGCACATCCCCCAGCAGTTTGGGAAATGCATCTCTTCTATAAATGACAACAGATTATTTAAGCAACAACTAAAGCACTCTGACTGCTTTTTAGTTTGCTCGCATTAACGTCAGTCTCCTCATATATCTAGGGAACAAATCCGGGATTTTCTTTAAAATGGTGGAGAGCGGTACAAAAATAGAAGCCTGCTTGTCTAAAATAAAGTTATGTGTTTGAAAGGGTTGGAAACTGTTTTTTAATCACAGGCGTCTTTCTTCTGGAATATAATCCACCGTCTATACATTCTGCTCTTCCACCCAATTTCTCAAGAAAATGCAGCAAGTGTGTTAATAAATAATTTACAAAAACATTACAAAAGATAAAGCACTCCTGCTAAAACGTTTCCAGCCTTTGACACACCAGTTCATTTGTAATCCTCTTTGCCTCCCCTTCACTGGAACATCAGCAGCGGGTTTGTGCTGCTGCTCTCGCAGCCCCACTTCACCACCCTGCAGTCTCTGGTTCACAGGGATCCAGGCAGATACAGGCACAGTCCAGCCCAAGCTACAGCTCAATGTTATGTGCTGTAGATTTCTGTCACAGAAAATGTTTTTCATGGAAGGAACATCCTGATTTATTTTTGCCCTCTCGCGTGTGAGGATGGCTGCAAATTCAGGCGGATGTTCCAACAAACAGGGCCCCAGAGTTTGTCCTGCCTCCAGCAGCACACAGAGCACACAGGTTGTGCTCTCTGTGACACTCCACAGGATGCTTGGGAGCATGATGCACAGGACCCTTTGCTTCTCTTACATAGTTTCTCTGAAATTCACTTTCAGAAGACAGTATGTTAGGCAGTGACCAAAAAAAAAAAAAAGGAAAAAGAAGAAAAAAATATCAAGATAATGAAACTGAACAATTATTACAAAAGAGTTCACAGAACCCTTGGAATTTCAGTTGGACTGAGCAATAGTTTTTGCACAGCTCCACCAATTCCATGACTATTTCAGATCTTTAATGAACCCTGAAAAACATGATGGGAAGACTTGAGACATGGCTGTTCCAGTGACTGCACGGCAGCAGAGACACAGCAATGAGCACAGTGCCTTCAGAAGAGCTGGTGAGATGAAAGGAGGAAAAGAGAGCATCCTTCAGAGAGATCAAGTCAAAGGCATGTTAAGGAAGCATGAAAAGGGTATCCACAACTTCCTCATCTTCTGAAAATGCTTGTGCATCGTGAAGCCAAGTGATAACACAAGAGGACTGACTGCTGCATCCTGCCAATGTCTGGTACCAAAAGCACCTCTACTGCTGCAGCTCAGAGCTAAATCAACACAGAACACAATTCTGCTCTCCTGGAACTGCTGTTTGGTCTCCCCACACACACTCTCCTCTCCAGCACAGCTCCACATGCACGCAGGGCACTGGGGACAGGAACCAAAGCAGGTAAAGCACAGCTGCTGCACAAGTCTGCTCTGCAAACACCCACCTGTATCCCGAGCCTGCCTGGGACACGCAGCCACACTGGTGATGGTTCTGTACCACAGACCATGCTCTGCTGGACTTCTATACCACTAAATTTCATCACACAGGCTAAAATACACTTTGGGAAAACGTGCCAGCATAGCAGCAACAGTTTATGATCCCGGGGGCAAAAATGCTACTGTGCCAAGGCCTCACTCACACCCCACCCCCCAACATACCCAGCTAAGTGCCCATGTGCCCAGCTAAGCATCCTGTGTGCTTTATTGCCCAGCCACTTTTATTTCACCCCAATGAAAAATAAAAACCCATTACTAAGCAAAAGTCTTGAGAATTTTTATGAGATTGTAATGCTTCCAATTTATGTTGAAAAAGCCCCAAATCCTCAAGCTGTCTGTCGCTGCTCCAGCCAGGGAGATGCTGCTGACGCAGCGCAGCACAAGCAATCAGAGAGGGAAATGCTACTCTGATGGGGTGCTATCAAAAAGAAATGGGAAGGGCTTCCTCTTGTTTAGGGCATAATGGAAAAACAAGGCCAAAAAATACAGAACAAACACTAAATTTATGCAGGACAGTGACAGATGTCATGTAAAATGTTTTATATGATTTTTAGGTCTCGATACGTTCTGCCCACAGCTTTCAGACAAGACATATTTTAGGAAGGGAACACACTCAGGGGGCATCAAGCATCAGTGCAGACATTCATAGTAACACACTGCTGAATATTCAAGTGTTTCAGAAGGAAGAATTTAGGAAAAAACAAGAGGAAAAAGAGAATATTGCAAAACCCTTTGACATTTAATCAGTGCTTACACATCCTCTGCAAGGCACAGCTGCTGCACACAGAACAGCAGGAACAGTAAATAAAGACCACTACCCAAATACTGCCCACCACCAGTGCCCTCTCAGCATGTCCCACTTACTCCTTCTGTGACAGACATCCTGCCTGGATACTGCACCTGGCATGACTGCTGATGTCCCTGACCTTCCCCTGCCTATCCTACAAAAAGAGTATTCCATGACTGCCATGGCTGCTGGGAGCATCCTGTGAGTGTGTGAGCAATAAAGATGAAATGCAGTTTTCCCCCAGGCTCCCAGAGAACTGGATTATCACATTTCAGCAATTACTGCAAACACTGGATTTACAACAGGGCTCTGTGGAGCTCTAGTGTGTCCCTGTGCCTGCCTAGCTCAGCCTGCATCCCACTCTACTTCCTTGGCTCACCTGCCAGAACAGTGCCACTGACACTCTTCTGCACCAATTCTGAATTATTCAGTGAGCAGTTAATGCATGTGCAAGGTGAAACAGCTCTCTGCTGACATACCTCTCTCCAAGGCTTGTTAGTCTTAATTTGTTCAACTGGTGAAGAGGTCTAAATTTACAAGTTTTTAGCAGGATCCTATAGCACAGTTTATATACTTCTTAATTAAGAAAAAGGGCAACACTTTTAAAATGTGTATTCCCTCCCATCTCCATAGCAGCTGAACACCAGCACTACAGGGGACATCAGCACCTGCTACAGGTGGAACACGATGAGCATCTAACATCTCCAGTTGTGCAGCACAGGAGTGGAGAGTGAGCAAGGGACCCATGGCAGTCCATGGGTGAAGGCAAAGCCTGCCTCCTTAACCCTGGCAAGCAGCAGCCTGCCCGGAAGCCTGGCAGCCAGATTAATTTTCAGTTCCTGGGGTGCCAATTTCCAACACACAGAAGAGAACACTGAATTTCCCTGCTCAGCTGTGCCAATGTTTGAAAATCGTCCATGTCTGAGAATCCACATTTTTCTCCATTAGTCAGTGCGAGTACAAACAGTGGGTTTTCTTCTTCTTTTCCCATTGACACAAAATCTGGTACTATGCTGAAGGTCTAACATGGGCAGGCTGAGTCCTGCCAATGACAAACCAACACACTCAGACTCACAGCTGTGCCAAAGCCTCTGCAGGAGGTTGGGACCTGCCATCACTCACATCTCAAAGAAGGTTTCAGCAGTTCTGCTCCACCCTCAGTGAACTGTGGACAGCCAGGGCTCTGCATCATCTCAGAAGCAAACAGATAACGCAAAACAATAAAAACTGAAGTTCTATTGAGGTGTTTTCCCCAGCCACCTGTGAAGAGGCCACCTGTGTCCTCAGTCCCATCTTCTTCTCTGACACAGTCAGAGCATCACCTCGTATTTCTAGAGATCAGATAATCAAAAGAAAAATATGAGAACCAAATGTAGGAAACCACCACTTTGGGCATGCTTTCTTCATTCAGGCCCAAGAGTGAGTGTCCAAAAGAACATCCACACAAGAGGCTGCCAGTGCCCAGGTCTGGACCATGTCTGGCAGGAACATGTCAATGCTAGCTTGGCAATTAAAACTCCTGTTACAAATATTAAAGGTCTTGGGGGTGAGGCAGCACTTAAAACCCATTATCAAGAAAGGTTGAAATGTCTCAAAAACATGAAACCCCTTCAGAAGAGAGAGGAGGTGGAGGCCCCATGCAGCAGATCCCAACCACAGCCCCCAGCACCACAGTCTCAACCAACAGCCTGAGAACTTCTAGCAGAGACCCAGAAAACTGCATCATGCAGCTCCAGGTGATTGGTTCTCATGTCTCATCCTTCTGACCAGTCTGCAGGGAGCAGTCACATCATGTCAATCATAAATGACAGCACAAAGTTGTTAAAGTAAGAAATCAGACATAACCATATAATTAATATCTAGGGTGCTGCGTAAATGCATGAGAAAGGCTGAGTCCTTGTGGCTGGTTTCAGTCCTGGCCTTTATGCTGAAAATGTGATGCAGATAACAATTGTGTGGGGATTTTTAATTGATATCTAACCTGACAATAGGATTTGGAGGAAAATCATCCCATAAAACATAGACAGCATTGCAGACTAATTGTATTTTCTCCCCATTGACTAGACATTGCACAAAGAGAGCACAGAGAGAGTCCCAGGGAGGTGCTGAATGTCTCCCCAAAACAAGGAAAAGTCACCCATATGTCTCTGTGAACTATAAAGCCAAACATCCTGCTGGAGTTTAATGTTACACATTGCCCTGGCTATACCTATTTCTGAATATCAAACTCATTTACCGGGGCTGTTAAAGTGAAAGCTTCTGAAGGAGATGCACAAAACACCTTCTGCCTCTTTGGTGTCAGTGCTCCTGAATTCACCACGGAGCTGAACACAAACGCTGTGCAGACGATAGGAAAGCGTCATCTATTCTTGGTCAGCTCCTTTCTGCATAACCTTGAGCACATGACTGAAGGATGCCCGTTTGTGCCTGGGAGATGCTGCCATGAATCACAGACCCCTCTTCCTCCCACAGCGAAGGCACAGCGTGTCCTTGTTGAGGAATACCAGTCTACCACAGCCACAGTGAGACATCCTGCAGCACATTTTTATAAATAGGCTTCTAAGAAATGTACTTCCCATCCTCTTGACAAAAAGTGATTACCAGAGCAAAGAAAATGACTAAACATTGATGCACACCCTGTGAACGTGAAGAAGCCAGAGCCCGGGGAACAGCTCAGAGATCCTACAGTGCTGCAGTGCAACCCATCAGGGAGAGGCTGGCTAAGTGCCACAGCAGCCAGGGCCAGCAGCACTTCTAGGGAGCACATCACAACAAGAAAAATAATACAAAGCTCAAAAGCAAAGAGAACAGAGGTGACCTATGGGGCCAGGAGCTCTCGAGGAGGACAAGCACAGCCCACAAGAGAACAGGATCGATGCAGTCATGCTGTGTTTTCAGAGGAGCCACAGTTCTCCTCTGTGAGGTACAGTGCTGCTCCCACCACTGCAACCAAGCATCTCCTCTTTCCCTGCATGCAGCATTTATATGCCACAGATGCAAATGGAGCTGAGAACACACAGGTATCACAGAGGAGGGTGACATCTTGTGAGTGTTTTCTTTGATTGTGTCTGTGGTGTGGGCACCATCCTCTATGAGTTGTGAGGGGTCTGTCCTGCCCCAGTGACAACAGCAGTGTCTTCTTTTTTAATATGAAAGTGCAATTGCAAAACCAGGGAGAAACGAAAATTATTTTCCATTTGCTTCTAGAAACAGATGTCACTTTCCTCAGACTTGTTTGTTTTCAGAACCCTGGGAGTTTAATCTTTAAAACAATATTTTTACAGTATGTGTCAAGTGCCATTTCATAATGAAAGAAAACAAATTGCTTCCACTTTGCACACCATGGTAACCAGTCAAGCATGTGAAAAGCTCCTCAAAGGTAGGGTCAGCAAATAGCCCCCGGGCAAACTCCCACATGAGATCCTTTGCACGCTCCCACAGCCCCAGGGGAGCTGCCCAAACCCTGTGTAAATAAGAGGAAAATTTGGCTTGACTCCTCCTGGGACTTTGCTGTTCCCACAACAGCCAGAAGAAAAATTATTGAGTGACTTCAAAATACTCCCTGGAGACTGAACATCTCACTGGAGGAAAGCAGGGCCACCGCAGGGCCAGCTCCAAGGTTCAACCCAAATTCAAACACAGCCCCAGGGCTCTCCTCAAAGTCAAGCACAGCCCAGGGCTGATCTCTCTCCCACACCATGGCATGCCTGTGCAGCATTCGCTCCTCCAGCTTCTGCCTTGCTTCAGGATGGAACAACACAACTGGAAACCTCCAGAAAGTCTCACTTGAGCCAACTCCATGTCTAGAGAACATATGAGCTGGCACCAGCTCCATATTGCTAGAGAAAATATATAATCCCTCCAAACAGAGACATACAACGAAGAAGACCCATTTTCCTTTCAGACAAACAAAATCCCCCAGACAGTAAAACACAGGATATGTGCTCCCACCCCCAGCAGCAGCTGAATGCAGCTGCAGCAGCTCGACCAGGTGACCCCAGAGAGAGAACTTGTTGTCATCCTACCTGCAGAAGCCAGTAGCACCTTCTGTGAAACGTGGGGATGATGGAGGAATGGACATAGCAGCCATACAGGCACTGGGGACACAAAAAGAGAGAAAGCAGAGTCAGGTTAGTGGAGGAACCATCCCAAGAGGCCGGGCTGGGGATGGGACGGCAGCACGTGACCCCCGAACGGAGGACAGACATTGTTCTGCTGTTGCTCTGGGGCTGGTGACACACAGCACAGCACTGTGGCAGCCCGGTGTAAGCACTGTAAGCATTGCTAGAGGTCCCAGAACCCCCTCCCTAACTGCCCCTGCCCTGCTACCTCCACCCAAGGATGGCCACAGCCAACGGGGGCTCCTGTGGTGCTCAGCACCACGACACAGACAGGGCTGGTCTGGGGGCTCTCTTTGAATCTTCACTCCACTGTATTTTTATTTTTTGGCAAATACATGTTCATCTCTTTTTCCATGGTTTACCTCCTGGGTATTTCAACTGAAAACGTTGTGTTTGTAAACTGAAAAAATTGCTGTCAGATATTTTAGACAGCAAAATGCCAAAAAGGAGTTTGTTTCTTTTCTTCTTGTTTGGTTTTTTTGGGGTTTTTTTAAATGACTTCTGTTTCTCCGATTAACTGAAATCAGCAAGGCTGAGGCATTCTTTCTGCAGGACAAAACCCCGTATTTCCAGTACATTAAAACTTTTTTGGTTGGAAACCAAGCCCAGTGCCAACCCAAACACACAAAACTGGTTTTAATTGCCAAGATCCCAAGCGCAGAGGGGTGCCCGTGCTGCTGGACATGCGCTCTCAGTGAGCACATGGGAGGCTGCAGCAGTCTCCCCTTCCCCAGGATCACTGCTCACAAGGTCAGCCTGAATTAAACAGGATTTAAGGACTGGATGCTATCACCGAGTTATTTTTAAAACATAAATGACAAAGATTAATAATGTTTTTAAAATGTGTCAAGGGTACATTCTACACACTGAAATGCAGGGAGAAAAAACAGAGGAGGAAAAAAGCCCCGCAGAAAATAATCCAAAGAAAAGCTTAACATTTAAATCCCTCCCGGGGGTTGGGGAACAGCTGCCCTGACAGTGACTCCTGGCACATGGCACTGGGGGCTGCATGGAAAGGTCTGCAGTGTTCAGTTCTGCTGACTCAGAGTCCCCCCACTCCAGAAAGCAGCTTGTGAGGTGCAGCATCTCCCAGTCCAACCTGCTTCCCAGTGAGGATGGGAAAGCTGGTCTGGAGCCGCTGGAGCAGCCTTCACAGCAGCCTTTACAGCAGCCAGGGACATCCATAGCACCTTGTGAGATACATATCAATCTATTCCAGCACCCCCTGACTTGCTTCCCACCCCAATTTGCTGTGGAGTCGATCGAAACTTTGCCCTGATTAAAACAAACCCCAGTGCCGGGCTCTGTGCAGCTCGTGGTGCACAGCAGGCGGGAGCACTGCCCTCCCTCTCCGGAGCTATCTTGTGGATAATTCTAGAGCTGTCAATAATGAATCACACAAAAGCCTCCCACCTCCATGAAAATGGTTCTCAACATTTCAGCAAACCATTAAAAAAATTCCAACCGTTCACAGAATTAAAAAAGCACACAGAACGCAAAAGGGATTTCTTAAATTTTTCTTCTTTTTTTTCACAGTGGCAGGGCATGGGAATCTGACTCTGGATGGATGTTTTGAGGCTGGATGTTCTAACTTGGGCAGCTGGGATGAAGGAGACCCACACACTGAGCAAACTCCTGGCCTCAGAGAGACAGCAGGGACTGTCCCCACTGGCACTGAAAGGTACCACAGTGGCAGAGAAACACTGCAGGGGTGAAACAGACCCTGAGAGCCCAGCACGTGGAGTGCAGGCAAAATGAGTGATGACAGCAATAAAAACTGCAATAATTTTTGGATAAAAAGGCGTAAGAAAAAGTTGATGATATAAATAGAAACCCAGGAAATCTGTGTGTCATTGTTTTGGAGGATTTTCAAGATTAATGGGTTAAGCACTGTGGATGACACAAAATCTGCAGCCTGATGGCTCAGCACGTGGGGGGTGTGGGGAGGTGGGTGTAGGATATTCCTACACTTGGATCTGCTGACCCCTGCCTTTGGCCCTGGGATGGCCCAGGGCTGCTGAGCATCCAGCCAGCTCAACCCCTCCCTGCAACTAATGAGGAGAGTGGAATTACCACCCTGCCTGGCCAGAGCAGACAGGTAACCAGGGCAGAAGTAATACCTTTAGCTAAAGCAGTCTTTAAAATGAATTCTTGCTCAAAACAGGCAAAGGGGGTTTCATTAGCTGCGCTTTCTTTTATTTTTTTTAATTGTTTTTTAGTGGGAAGGTAAAAGCTGCAGAGGCCTGTGTGTCTGTGGAGATGTTAATGCCAGGCTGGGCGCTCAGCCAATGCATTAAGTGAAATCGAATTCCTGAAACCAGCTTTAATCAGCAGATTTTTAAGGTTAGAACGACTCTCTCCTCTGCAAGGCTTGCCAAGGTTAATTCTGTCCTGAGCAGGCTGAATTAATGGGCTGGACAGGGGAGAACATTTTTTTTCGTGATTCTCTTTTAAGTTTACAAAATCTCCAAGAGAAGGGAAAAGGCATTTCTGAGCAGTCTGAGGATAAACGCCACCTCAGCAGCTCATTGACTGCTGTGTGGAGAACACGGCGGGGGTCGGCATCAGCCTGACCCTGGAGGAGCCCTGAGCAGCAGTGGCTGAGGGACACCCCCACTGCTGGGTGCCCAAGGCAGTGGCCCTGTGGTCCCATTGTCTCTCAGGGAGTGTGTCCTTGTCCCCGATAGGGACCCTGTGATGACCCTGAGATGACCCTGTGCATGTGGCCAAGGATGCCCCAAGCACAGACCACGTCCTGCCACCGTGGGGGATCCCTCCTGTGCAGCTCCCTGGGATCAGACCCCCACACCTGCCCCAGGAACCAGCTCCAGGCACCTTCTGTGCAGCCCCTACAGTGCTGCTGGAGGGCCTGGTCCTGCCAGCTCTGCTGCAGCTCATCCCTTTACAATTCCAGGGGTAATTAAAGAGAAAAGGCCTTCTCTGGGCAGCAGGGGAGAGTTTGCAATTACAGCTGCCCGCCCTGCCATTTGTATGCAGTGCACACTTGGCATTACCAAACTTCTGAAAACTGGAGAAAAAGGCGGGGGGGGTGGAATATAAAATCAAATTATTAGTGGATTTTTTTTTTTTTAATCCTGAGCTCCTTAAAGTGATTGTGGCTTATTTAAAAATAATACAATAATGCTGAGGTTTTCTTCCTTAACAAGCATACCTTGGGAATGGAAACAAGAAAGCAGGAGAATCAAGAATTCAAGATCGGATTGGACAGGCTTTGAAATTCTTCTCCCTGGTGAGTTACACTAGTGGATATTTAAAAAACCCTAAAAACCGCCTAGATTTTGTTCAGATTTTCACACTGAATTCCCAATTCCCTTAATAAGAAGCTAAATCAATCTTTAGAGAACAAATCACGTAAGACCTATGGCCGTACATTATTAAAACATACTTGAGTAATTTTCTGGTGGTAAGGCTTCAGCTTTCAACACCCCAGCAGCCTCTGGACACCAGGAGCAGGATCTGTGCAGGTTACTGGGGGAAAAGGACCGTGGCTCTGCTCCTGGCTCCGTGGTGGTATTGGGCAACACATGCTCAGCCCAACAGCTGATCAGCTCCCTGGTACTTCCCTGGGATCTCTCTCTGTAATTACTGACCATTTCAGAGCTTCCTCACCAATCTCCATGAGGGAGCAGCACACTGCTGGCAGTAGCAGCCCTGCTGCCATGGATCCATGGGAAGCCAAGAGACGTGCTGGCTTCATTCCTCTCATCATCCTGATGACAGGGAACAGGTCTCCTGGAGCAGTGGCTGTATCTGAGCCCAACCACACTCTGCTCTCACCCTTGCCTGCTGTAACCAGCACACACTGGGAAGGAGCAGTGGCCATGCAGCAGCACATATGGATTCACAGGCATGGAAGAGAAACTGGAAAAGCAGCCTGTAAGTGCTCATATGAGCATCCTTCAATGCAGCAACCTGTGTTTTGGTGATACAGGCAAAATGCAACGACAAACCCCACTCTCCCATCCCTGTCATGATATATACAATCATTCTGTGATTTTATCACAGACATCTCCATACTCTGTTCTTATAAGTACCACTGCTATCCCATTCTTTTCACCAACATTTCTGTATCCCAGCAGAGACACCGTTCAATCTTCATGACACTCATTTCTCTGGATTTTATACAAACCATGACCAGAGGGATTTGTCAGCTATTTGTAGTGATACATTTGTTTTATGTGTAGAAGCGATTGTCCAGCTGTTTCTGTAACCAGCACCCACAAAAATCTCTGCTGACCCTCTGAGAGTGCAGAGCCCAGCTAGAAAAGCAAGGCAGCTGAACACGGGGCTTCTTGGCCACTGAATTAGCAACCACTGGGGAAACCCCTCAAATTTTGTGTGTCACCTCCCTTCTCAAACAGACCTGAAGTGAGCGCCTTCTGAGACTGGGTTATCTTGCAACAGATGATCCTTCCTTCAGGACAGAGATGCTGAAGCCACAGCCACATTCCAAACCCACTTAAACGTCAGCTGAGGCTCGCCCCTGTCAGCTGCGGGAGCTGGGAGACAACGGCCGCTCCCGCCCACTCCATTAATCAGGATTCAGCGAGAAAAGCCAATGTGCTGCTATAAACCCCCTGACTCGGTGCCAGCACCACGCGCAGGGAGCCACGTGCCATCAATCTTCCTTGTCCTCCCGCAGCAGCGAGACGCAGCCGGGGAAGGCTGACGGGGGCTTGTGACAACTCTTGTAGGGCACAGCCACGCCGAACAGACAGGGAGGCGACAGGAGATTCTCAACATCTCCCCATGCAGATTGGCCCCAGTTCAGCTTTTTAAAGCAGCGAATAGGGAGGGGAAACCACATCTGAACCCTGGGGAATCCCCAGGGCCAGGCTGCCGCCAGAGCTCTTATTTTGACTCGAAGAGTGTCAAAATATAGGAATGCATCCAAAATTTCCCATTACTGCTGCAAATCAAAACCAAAACGCTGCTACCGGTGTTTTCTCACTCATCATCTTGGAGAAACACAGATATTAGACAGGTTTGGATTTTCCTCTGACGTTCATAAATAGTAACTTTGATTCAGCAAAGCACAAAACCACGTGCTCAGATCTCAGCCTGGGCTGAGCCGCGCTGCTGGCAAGGTTCGCCTTTTATCGATGTCAACAGAACTTAAGCAATTGCTCACGGTTTGCCAGGTTGGGCAAGGAGTCCCTGGTACTGACAGCAGATCCAGAAAACATTCTTAACATTTCTAGGCAGCTGCAAAACCTAGAGAACCTGACCCTTCACTTTTCATCTGTGGCATCACAGCACAGCGCTGTGCAGCCCCGGGCACTGCCCGCTGTGCAGGCACTCAGCCTGGTGCAGGGATTTGGGGTTTAATCCTGTCAGTTCTTTTCCTGACACATTTCAAACCCCCCATATGCCCTCGATGCCACTGGCAGCCATATCTAGATAACAGCTCCTGGACTGAGCCCAAGGCTCTCCTGTGATAGCTGATCAAGGGAGGAGAGGTTACACAGCCTGTGCATTGCAGGACTTCGTCACTTCTGGTGGCTTTTGTTAACAAATATTGTTCTGTTTACCTCGGGACTCGTTAGAAAGCAATTTTTGAAATGTTCAATATTTAATGAAATATTTAAATGTTTAATGGCTTCTTTTTCAAACCCTGTTTTCCCTTTGTGGGGCTCTGAAGTCTCTGTAAGGATTGCAAGGTTTTAAGTTTCTCACTGTTAGAAATGAATCCTCTAATGACATTGGCTTAACGACAGAAATCGGCATACATGGGGACTGATGTTTCCACAGGCAGCAACACCCACTGCCTGGCCCACTGCAGGATCATTGGTATGCATCCCCACACCCCCACTGCAGTGCCTGCCTCTTCATAAATGCCTATTTCTTTATTAATACGGGGATACTTTAATCTCAGTCTAATTTTACCTTTAGGGAAGCTCTATCCCGAGGCTGCCAGGAGCTTAGACCTTCCAGATGCAGTAGTGTGATTTGTATTCAAAGCAGCAGATCTATCCGTCAACATGTTTGTCTCCCTTCTCTGCCAGCTCTTATTTATAATCCCATTCAGATTAATGAATGACAGTAGTTCTCATCACAAGAAATTTGATTAATCAATTTAAGTGCTTAATCACCCTGGCCTGGGTGAAAAGCGTACTGGAGGGATGCTGCCTGGATAGGGGCAAAGTTGTGAGATGTAAGAGGAAAACATCATCACTTTCCCTCAGGAACAGCTTGAGCCAAGAATGTGCACTGGATCCTTGACGGGATTACAAGCTTTCCAAGAGCTCAAAATTTCCTTAGGGCCAGCAGTCATGGCCAGTTAACAATGAAATATCCTTTTGAACCCCCCTCCTGATCTGACACAAAAGACTTCATACTACTCACCTCACTCCCTGCTACTCATATTGCTCAAACTGAACCCAAAACCAGTCAATCATAAATCCCCCTGCAGGGTGATGACCAGGATAACACACCTGGGCATCCTGCAGCATCCCACTCCCCATTAGTCCTGCCCATCGCTTTCCTGTACCTCAAAGACTCTCACAGCCTGGCTGTGTCACCAGCTGGAATACTCCAGAATAATCTCCAGGGTTTTCTGGAGACCTGGGAGTTATTTCAGGTGAGGGATAGGAGGAATGTGAGGAGCAGAAATCACTGATTTGTAGAACAGAGGCCACACAGTGTGAGCGCTGCCAGGAGCTGCTCTTGCAGATACTGTGAATGACATGACAAACCCAAAAAACCCCTGTAGCACAGCTCCAAGCAGGCTGTGCTCAACTAGCTGTACAGGATATGGGAATTCTCACTGGGATTCCCACATTCACCTCCACTACCTAAACTCAAAGGGACTCAGAGGCAGGTGACCCGTTTGGACCTGGGTACAAACAGGGCAGCACGAGCTCTGTGGACAGACCATCTGATGACACCTGTGTGCAAGAGGTCACTGAGAGCAGATCTGGATGACACATGCTCCACATGAGAGCCAGGCTTCCATACTTTTCAGGTGAGGGAAAATCATCCCAAAATCCCTGATGTGAGTGGCAATTAGTAGGAGGAAAAGTGGTACAAGAGGTTGCTCTGACTCCACAGGCCCATGTTCTAAACCAGCACTGCCTGGGTGGTTCTTCAGTGGGGTACAACCAGCCTACAGGACAGGCATTACCTGGGTCCCTGTAAACCATCAACCCCCACAGTCTCCTCAGCCTCTGCCACCCCACATCACCCCTGTGCAAGAGCTTCCTGACTGTCACCACACGGTGAGAACTGTGAGCTGGAAAATCATGGAGTGTATTAATGTCACACTGAAATATGACACAATACACAGAAGTATTTTATATTTATTCTCTTTTAGAAATGTTAGAAAGACAATATAATGAGAACACTGCAAACAAGTCAAGCATTTTCCTCCTAATCTGGCAGTAAAAATGTCAGAGAAATGCCTAAAATCCTAATAGGAGAACAAAAACATAATGGGGTGGGCTATAACAAGGATTTAGCTGCAACTTTACTTGAAGGCTTTAATCATGTCTCCTACAACATCAATGGAAAATCAGATACAAAGCTGTATGAACCATTAATGTCTATGTTGTTGCCTCGGCTGCTGGGGAGCTGAGACTGAACAAATCAGGCAGAGGCTAATGAAGACAGGTTGAAGTCAAAACACCTTTATATCTAGGGAAACTTTGCACAGAAGAAGGATTACTGAGCTGGTCTGGGTGGAAACTTGACTAAGGTAATAAAGACTGTGACAAGAGCAGCACCACATCTCCAGCCCAGCTGCCTCCACTGCAGCCATCATGGGCAGGCTGCACCCAAGTGGGAAACCTGGTTATAATCTGTCTGATTCTCTTTTTTGGGAAAGAAAAAAGACCATCACAGCATGGGGGAACCTGACAAAATATGACAGTGCCCTGAGGAAATACAGGCTGAAATGGTATTTTTGCAGACACACAATAGAAACAAGCCACATCTGGAACAATCCCAGGGCATGCAGGGCATGAGCATGATCATGTCAGGGACGTTTGTCTGAAAGGTTCACTGTCTGTCTGACATGGGCAAATAGGGACAAGTCTAACAAATCCAACTTACAGGAAATATATAAATATCTAAGAGAACTTTGGGGAGCTATTAATTATACATGCAGTTTTATCTTGGATTAATTTTGCGCTGGAATGGACAAGAAGCCTTTGCTGAGATCTTCTTTTTGGCAACCTGCCTTGGGGAAATTCAGCCCTGGAGCTATCTGCAGACATCCCACACTGCAAAGGGCTCAGGTTCTGGGTCCTGTTCTCTTCACTCCACTTGCTTCCAATTAAGAGCAGTAGGTGCTGCAGTGAGTGACTCAATGACCAACACGTCCATCCCTGACTTCAGGCTCTTTGCAAAGGTGAAACAGTTCCACTGCAGCTCCACACAGCCTGAGCAGAGAACACAGGGCTGTGGAGTGGCTGGGTGCTCCAGACAGGGAGCTTCCAGTGGAAGCTGATATGGGAAGCTTCCCTTCCCATTTCAGGAAGCCATTTAAGTTTTTCAGTAGCTCCTGAATCCTGAAAATTGAATCCAAGTGCATAGAAAACTCAGAAGGACCTGACTTTCAAACCTCCTTCCTCTCTGGAATTGCTTTATTAAAAAGCATTTACACAACCTAAACCAAATTATTATGTATGCCAGTACTAAATCTTCCCACTCTGATTTAAAATCCTTACAGCCTCACCATGGCTCACAAGCAATGGCAGGAGCTACAGTAAGCAGGCATTTAAGAATGACTTTCCGGACAAACTGTTGTAGAAATACTAAGTTTATACTACTTACAACCAACTTATCAATATTTCATTCCTGTCCCAAAAACCCAAACAGAAAAGCATTAATTTCTCAAGATTAGGGCACCAAAATTTACTGAAGTTCACCACCAGCAAACAGCTGAGTGTTTCTGATGTTCAATAAGCAGTGAAAAGGTCAACATTTTACTTGCATTAATTTTTTATCAGAGAAGGGAAAGCTCATTTTCATGACAGATAATGAACACTGGAAGAGGTCTGCTATGGCAAGATACACAAGACAGGGGTACTCTCCATATGAACAGTGGCTGAACTCAGAGCCCTTCCTGGTGCCCACCTGAGGTGACTTTATCACTGGGATTCACCTGAAGTGACATTATCACTGGGACTTCAACTTCTGCAGTGCCCTTCAGGGCTATTTAACAGTTATGTCACTTGGACAGCTGAGGAACGAAAATACAACTCTAAACACAAAAGCGAGTGTCTCTCATATGCCCTGAGACATTCTGGAGGGTAGAAGCAAGTTAAGAGATAGCAAGTTAAGAGATGGCAAATTTTCTTCTTGTAAAATAATAGTGATTTCTATCACTGGCATTCGAAGTACAGCTGTCCAAAGAGGATCTGCCTACACATTGCCAATAAGTTATTTGCATTCTTTCAGGAATGGGACTAGGAGGTGGTGGCATTATGGACCTCCTGCCTGGACCATCCCACTCCTCCTTCTTTTTGGGTCACTCTGCCTGGGACAGAAAGGCTACAGGGCTGCCCTGCCAAGAGCTGTCCCTGCACTCTTCTGCATGGACTGTCCTCCAAGAGACACCTGGAGTCCTGCCACATACAGAACACCAGCCACCACCTGGCCCCAAGACCCCTGAGTCCACTGTGCCAGGACCCTGTACCTGCTCCTGCACACCCCAGCTGCAACCACAGTGCCCAGACTGTGAAGGTGCAGCCCCTCAGGACATCACCTGCACGTTCCTGCACACAAACTGACCCAAAGGGATTTAGTTTCCCTTTAACTGAGTTGTCACCAGCATCTAATAACAGACCTGGGGGGCTTTGCTAATTAATTAGATGCAAGGCTTCACACAAATGAATCTTAATGGGACCTCACATATCCCCACCACCCTTCTGTACTCTTTAGATAAGAAGCTGAAAATGCTCACAAAGGACATGAGTGGAATTGCAGGTTCTTTAGCAGGTCATGAGGGTTGAAAAGTCTCCCACAAATGCATCACTGGAGGTCACCCAGGCCTCACTGTGTGGAGAGTGATGGTGGCAGCAGGGCACTGCCTGGTTCCAGCACAACCTCCTCAAGCTGCAGGGTCCCACCATCCCACAGCCTCTGGTGGCAGCGCACAGAGAAGGGGACCTGGCAGTCACAGAGCACTGACAAATGAAAGTCAAGTGATTAGCTGGCAGGTTCAACAGTTCTGCTTCTAAAGTGCTTTCTGCATATTTTCTCAATAAAAGCAAGACAGCGCTGATGAGCTACATGACAAAACAGAACGCTGAATCATTTTTAGTACGTCACCTCTTCTCATGCAGAGGGAATCTTCCGTCTTCCCCATCACAGCCAATTAGAGCATTCACAACATTTCTTTCAGGCTGACAGTGATTGGAAAAGATCATGAGACTCATAAGAGAGAATTCCATGTTTTATGTCGTTAGATCTGTTCTCTCCATCCTCCTGGTTTCTGGGTGTTTTACTGCCAATGGCAGAGCAGCATTTTGCTCAACCCAAACAATTTTTTTTTTTACTGCGAGTACTAAGTGCAGCTTTGCTGATGTCAACAGAAAAGATAGTTTTCCCTCAAAGCAGCAGGGGCATGTCTGGGGTGTGGAACAGTGGCTCTGAGGCCTGTCTCCTGCTCCTGTGGAAAATGGAAATCCTCTGTCCTTCTGCAGAGAAGGACACAGCTGGCTCAGGAAAGAGAAGTGCTGGAGAATGGTGCTGAGCAAGAACTGAAATGTCTTTTGAACATGAAATGACTGATTATTTCAGCTTTTTTCAAGACTGAAATGGTGAAATCACTTGAAAGGAGCCCCCTCTTATAAAACCTGGACCCATATATGAAAACTTGAAACACTTTCTGAAATGTTCAAAAGGAGATCAGTGCTCTCATGGGTAACTCACAGAGGTTCACAGTGCTGACAAATCAAAAGAAGATTCACAGCGACACGTGTCAGTTTAAACAGTGTTTGTTTCATTTTTGTAAGCAGAAGTTTTTCAGCATTTTGGAGAAAGGTGCAGACACTCGTGCTTGTTGACTGCCAAGAGAAAATGCTTTGCTGAGACTGAGCACTGGCTGCAGCACAAAACTGAACAGCAAGATTTTCTCTTGTTACTGAAACCAAGTTCAAGATTCAAGGAAAAGCAGAAGAAAACAGAAAATTCTGGGCTGCTTGCTTCCCAACCTCCCACTGACACCACAAAACTGTCATTAGAAATGAGTCCCACGGGCAGGGAGAAATCTGTTCCCTCAGCCACACAATCCATCATCCCTATCCAATACGCTGCCTGTAGGTTTACAAATCACAAGGAATTTACCAAGTGGCTTTCATAAGGAAAAGTGGACAATAAATCATCATCACACCGAAGCCACTCATGTAACACACAGCTTCATTTTCATGCCAAATTTCATAATTGGTACCCGTGAAAAACACAAAACCTACAAAACTTCCTCATCTGAGCAGTCTTCAAAAATAATGATACAGTATTAAGGAGGGACATTAATTAAATTATTCACCTGTTCCTTCTTCTCTAATTCCATGCTGAACCTGAAAGGGTAGGAACTCGCCCCTCACCAGAGCTAAGGCTGCGCTTTGCCCCAAAGAGCTTTTGAAAACAACTGGTTTTACTTGCATTAAGCTGGGGGGTCTGAAGGACAGGGACAATCCCTCTGGAACTCCTGCCACTGGTGTGCAGTGGCTGCAGCACCTCCTCAAACTTTTGATAAATCCTCCTCTGAAATGGCAATTAACACCTTTTGCAGGTCACTCCACAAGATTAATTTTCCAAGCACAGATTAATGAAAACGCAGGCAGAAGTGTTTAGAAAATATTTTCCCTATTAATCTTCATCAGCAGCAGATTACCAGCAGGGTGGCTAATGAAGACATTGGCTCGTTAAGGTGAGAGCAGGCAGGGAGAAGGACAGGACTGTTCTCCCAGGCACCATAAGCAGCTCTGTCACCACTGTGTCCAAGTACACTGCAAATTCCACAGAGAAACGACTCAGGCTATCCCAAAACACCGACTGGGTCCTACACATGTGCTGAAGGGCAGCTCAGAGGAGGGAACTGCCCAAGAACTGCAATCATCACAAACTCCCACAGCCAACAGGTTCCAAGTTCCTCAGCAGGAACACAGACAAACACATTTAAACACCTTCAGTCCCTCCAAATCCACCAACAGCAAATGCTACTTCTGGTTGAAAGTTTACCCTTAGAACTGGGAGGCTCCTTTTTGACAGAACTTTTCTCTGCCACGCACAAATCTCAAAGGGATGCTTAACTGAATTGGCTAAAGAGTCTGAAACTAACACAAAGATGATCCTGCAGAGGAAACCTGCCCCTGAAAGGAGCCCATGGTCACTGCAGAGCTCAAAGATGATGGCTCTGGAAAGAGGATTGAGTGCACCTACCTTCCTGAAGCTGGACTTCCTGACTCCCAGAACCCCTGTATTTCCCCAAATTACCAGAGAATGTTTCACGTTTCTTTCTCTAACAACTGTGTCTCCTGCAGTTCAAGCAAACAACAGTTTCTCTCCTCATTTTATTTTCTTTCCCAGCATTAACCCTCTTTTAAATTGAAAAATGCTATTCTGCCCTTATTTTTCTGAGCTCACGGGTGACAATGTTGCATTTTGATACAGTCTAGCTTAGAGCCTGGTTTGGGTTTAAAAGGAGTAAAGGTGTCGGTTTACGAGCCTTGCCTCGGGGAAGGGAGCACGCTCCTCCCGCCTGGCTCACTACAGAATCAATCAAACCCGCACTTAATGGAAGGACAGGAAGGCAGTGGGAGGAGAAGCCGAAACCACATCCCCTGTCCTTTGTCAGCAGCACAAAGCTGCGCACTCCCGTACCCTTCAAAGCTCCTTGCAGGCGGGTGGCGAACCACTGCTGAGGCGCTGCGGGTGCTTCCTCCCGGCAGCTCACTCATCCTCCTCCTCCTCTGCCGCACGCACAGCCTTCGGACCAGCACCGAGGGCCCGTGCCAGCTCACAACTGAAATAAACAGGACAGCTGAACGTAATACGTTAGCAAAGGTGACCTTCAAACCTTTTTGGTGTTTAAATTCAGTGCGCGCCCCTCACAAATTAGCCATTACCTGTTTAATATGAGGGATGCCACTTCACCGTGCCGGCATATGCTCTATAATGTGAAAATATCGTTGCTTTACGTCAAGGTTCGCTTGCAAATTTAGTTTGTAATAAAAAGGTGTATCTCTAATGACATCAAGGAAAAGAGAGGGATGGACCCGGGCTAAGCTGCATCTGACTGTGACTGTCAAGACGCCAACTCACCTCTCCCTTGCAGTGTAGGGGAGGCCCAGTAAGTATAAAGTTTAATGCTACCCTGTTTAATGATATTCTCACTTCAACCGAACTGTAAAATTAACTGGGAACTTGCATTAAAAAAAGACTTTTATTTTATGCCGATCATTAAGTAAGGAGGTTTCACACTTGAGATCTGTTATATTAAAGGGGACTGAAATTGCTTGTATCAATTACTTTATTCTAAGTGGACAGACTTCTTACGAAATATTGAAACTGTTTTGTAACTATAGAGGAGAAAACGGCAAAATCCTGGGTGGGAAGGGATCTGTGGCTGCTGCCCATGCTGCATGGGGCAACACTCACCTCCCTGTGTGCCAGGGAATCTGCTACAGTCTCCAGGCTTGGCACATGGCATGGTCCCATGTTACCTTTGGTGGACCTTCTGCCACTGAAACAATCTTCTTCAGGTTCTACTACCTAATGCAGGTGCACTCCACTGGAGCCTGGTAACCTTGTCTGTAAATATATCTATGAGTGTAGTTCAAAAAATAACAAACTAAGGAGCTCAGAGGAACCATCCTCAGCATCACCCAGACACTGAATGTGTGGACATGTACACAGAATGAAGGAAAAAACTGGTTAAGCAGAAAAGCAGCAAGAGCATGAGCAACTGGGAGGTTGCATAGCCTTAAGTGAGTTCTGCACCAAACTGGCTGCTCCAGCGAGTGAGAGTGAAACACAGCCCCAAAAAACTGATGCACTCCTCTAGTGATCTTGCTGTGGCATCTCTGATACAGCTCAGTGCCACTACAGGTATGCAATTAATTACAGACCAGCTGTAATGCACTTTGCAAATGAAATGAAAATTCTATTAAAATGTGATTATTAATTTTACAAAAATGTAATTATTAATTCCATTACTATTACTGCCAACGGCATAAACCCAGTTTGAAATGTAAAACTCCCCTCAGGTAACTTTAAGACACACAAAAAATGGTGCAAGGAAACCAAGTATTTGAAGGGTCCTCAGGCCACTAAAACTTTTCCAAGCCCCAGACACCTGTGCTTGCACAACGGCACAGGCAGCTTTAGGAAAGCGCTTTTTTCTGCAGGTTGTGTGTTTTGTTGTGATCATCCTCGTCATCCTCTTTTCTCTTAACATACAAGAAGAGGCATTTTCAGTTGCAGAAGGTGCTGACTTTGCAGGATCAGGCTTGCCAGTGAAGTACGGGTTATCCCCGTTTATACAACTGCACAGTGTTTATTTAAACACGAGCCAAAGCTCAGCTGTGTGAGGGGGATGAGCACATGGCAGTGCCAGCCATCCAGCTCTGCTGCTGGCACCCACGAGCAGAACTGTTCTTTGTCATACACCCACGGCCAGGGAGGCTCCATGAAGCCAAGCCCTAAATTTAGAAGTCATCATCCCAAAGCTGTATGTGAAACGATTCATCATGATGACAGCAGCAGCATGTGAAATGGAGTCGTTTGGAGAATAATGCAGACGGGTATTTGCAGATCTCGATGGTGTTTGGAGTCTCCTGAGTACGTAATGTGCTGCTTCAGAATGGGGTGGGGCTTTTCCAGGGTCCTATAATGACTCTGCCACAAGGCTTAACCTCAAATAACATTTCAGCCCATCCTAACACGTTACAAAAATCTAATTATAGTCTGAAGAGAAGAAAAAAGTAATACAGTAAGAAGAAAAAGGACTCTCCTGGCGAGAGCAGTCCTGCTGTGGTGTTCAGCACCACCAAGGACTCCTGACCACCAAACCCAGCACTCCCACGTGTGAACACCATGGGCATCCTCTGTGCTGGGCTCTCACCTGTTTCTGTCCTCAGGAGCCCTGCAGCTGCCACCTGACTCCCATGAGAAGGCTTGTACAGAGATTCAAGACACCAACGCAAGCAGGGACAGTCTTAAACGTGCGTTTACCTGCAGCCACTCTTGCTCTTGTCATTCCTGTGCCAATGCCAACCCTCATTTTATGTGATTTTCACCTCCCCACTTTATTTCTTTGACATTTGTAGATGGAACAACTGCATCGCTTCCCAGCCCTGGTTTTGCCAGATTAAACGAGCTTTTTATTTCTGCTCATAAAACAGCCCATTTTCCTGATCCAACCTGTTGTTTTCTGTTCTGCTCTGCACCAATGTCTCCTAAACACTGCCCTCCTCCATTGTACATGGAGCTGTAAATGACACAGTGCCATCTTGCTCATGGCCTCACTGTGTCCCACTGCTGCTTTTATTCCCTCTCTGAAGCACCCAAAGGATTGCACATGCCATAAGAGCCATCAACACACACTATCTGAGGTTAAGGAACTCCAAATAACATTCAACAGTGTGTGCAAGCCACCCTAAACTGATGAGATGTCAATTTTAGCTGGAAAGATCCTCCAGTGTGCAAAATGTTGGTAAACATAGGAAATTTAATTGAGCATGGCCTTACCTGGCCTGCAAGCAGGACATCCCCAGGCTGGGCAGAGGGAAATTAGAACACACCTCTGAGAATAAAAGTGATGTAAAAGCTAATCTCTCTCTTTCTTATTGCTGTATTCCCAGTCACAAGCTACGTGTTCATTATCTTCCATTAACGTATTGTGTCCTCTTCCTTAACTAATAAAACGTTTATCTCCAAGGAAATTCTGCAGAAAAGACTGAATTTGCATCTACATAATAGACATGTCAAAATGTAAGATGCGAGGACTTGGTATTCCAGCTAAGAGTGTTATACATGATTCGTATTAGTTTCCCCAAATTCCAGAATAACTCCAGTAAATCCCATCCCTGCCAGTGGCACTGTAGGACTGACTGCAGATCTGTTGCATTTACTGAGGATACAACACAGGAACTGCACATTTGGGCTACACATGTTCTGGGGCAATCACTCCCATAATCTAAATGCAGCTGCTTAATTGTGCACTTCATGGAGGAAAAGCCAGGTGACAGTGAAGCATTAGGTGGGATAAAATCTGTGAATAGTAGGGAACTCGTATTTCCCGAGGAGGAGGGAAGGTCTGGAGACAGGAGCACCACAAGAGCTGGAGCACTAGTGCTGCTCTGCCCCACAGCACCTCACATCACTGCTTCAACCACCAATGAAATGGTTCTATGCATGAGAGAGTCCCAAAGTAGAGGAATCTCTGCAGATCATGATCTGCCACAATGGCTTTCCATCAGAGCCAGAACAACCTGGAATGCTGAAGGTGAACTTCAGTTATAGATCTGTTGTGCATTTTGCTCCAGACCATGATAAAAACTTCTTCCCCTGCCAACAGCAAAGTCTACCATGAATTCTTTTTTTTTTGGAAAACTATTTTTGAAAGCCCACTTAGAAAGCAGATGTACTCCAGGTGATAGAGAAGGCAGTGCCATATGCACCATGCAATACTGGGAGGCAGAGCTTAGGATATTGACATTATAAAACCCAGGTAGCAATGGGAAATAGTGTTTTTTCAAAGGTTACAAACAGGAATGCAAGGTCTAAGGGCAATTTTCCAGATGCTGCTCAGTAACACAGTATTGCACATTCCTTCTTTTCCTACCAGTAGAGCAAGGAGAGCTATGCTGACCAGAGCTGTGATGCTCACCAGGCTCCCTGGCCACACTGATCAGTGTCCTGTCACCAAGAGCAGGCACATCCTTCCTTTCCTGGGAAACAACCTCCCAGGTGACAATTCCCCAGCACCAGGAGCATCAGCCCAGCTCCACAGCTGAGCCATACTCCAGTACATCCCCCCCATACCAATGGCTCCTGCAGTTCAGTTGCTGTCGTCTCTGCATCCATAAATCAATTTTATGGAATGCACCAATTCAGGAGCGGTGCAATAAAATACACCTGTATTATTGGAATATCAACTGTGTTTGCAAAGAAACAGTTTTTTTCCATGAGCTCCCCAGCCACCTCCCCCAATATCTGCAGAACTCAGCACAGAACAGGACAGAGGTAACTCTGCCCAGCGTGGAGAGGTTGTTCACAGGCCCTCAGCCAGCTCCTCACACCCTGTGCTGTTCTGGGCATTAGCACTGAGAGGGGCAAACTGTCCACCACCCATGGTAAAATCCTGGATAACAGAGACTTCTCACATCCATATTAAAAAAAAAAACCCAAACTATTTCAAGTAGTCAGGCAAACATCACCCAGATGGCAAGTTTGCTGTATCCTTGCTGAAAAATACTATGCAGCCAACAAACCCATATGGCCAACCAGAGGAGCCACATAAAGATAACGATATGCCTATACAGGCAAAATGTTAATGAATTAGGCCCAAAGTACATAAAAATCTGCTACCTGGTCCATTACACCTGTTTATGAAATCAATGCTTGTATTTACCTTAACATTTAGTAGTTCATAAACGTGGGATGGACACGCAGGGTCAATGCAAGGGTGCTGGCAAGAGGCCATCTCTGCAGCCCACTCTGCTTCCCACACCCCAGTCTTTGCCCCCTTTCAGCTGGAAATGGGGTCTCACAGTCTTCAAATTCCCCTGAAGGGGAGACATACAAGCAGATGGTGTATAAATAAGATTCTGGAAAAATCTCTCAATGCCTGTGGATTTATCTCCTTTAAGAAGGTCAGCCCGTTCGCTGGAGGGTTATTAAGCTCTCTGCCACGTACGTGCAGGCAGTAAAAGAGATGCAGAAAGGGCTGCATCACCTGAACCACTGACTCAAACAAATGCCAAACACTGACGCCTTCAAGGCTCTGCCATCGTCACTACCTTCTCCATGGCTCTCATCCATGCAAGAACCATTTCTGTTGTCTTCCAAGATGACACTGAGCTGAAAAAGACGTGGAGGGAGATAACAGCATCAATCTTGTGTATTAGGATTAATCAATTAAGTGGCCATTACATCAGGAACCCTCACGATGCTCGATGCTCGATGGCCAGCAAGATCTGTATTTATGCCCTGCTGCCTGGAATCCCCCACCAGGGGGGATTACACCCACACTTGATGACTTAAACCCCCCCCCACACATATCCCGAGGCTTATCCCAAGCAGCCCGCTCCGAAAGGAGGGGTGAGCCATCTGACAAACCACGGGCACGGGGGAGGAAGGGGCTTTGGCTCCGAGAGTTCCTGGCCAGATGCAGGTCACGGCAGCGGCTGCGACAAAAGGCTGACGCCTGGAGGGCTGTGCGTGCCGCTGCCGGCTCCGCGCCGAGTTCTCCCGGGTGCCCCCGGCCCGCGGGGAGCCCGCGTGGGAACCGCCGCAGTGGTTTCCAAGGCGACGGCGCGATCCGAGCCAGGATTCCTTTCTCATCAGTGAGATGGCTCAAGTATCCATTACGTTCGGCGGCGGGGTGAATAACAAACATGAACGCCAACAAATCAATGAGACGAGCAGGATTTTTAAGCCCTGCAAAATGCTTGTTTTCTTCTGTATTCCCTCGAGCCCGAGGCTCCCCAGCCAAGTTAGAGCAAAGGGATTTCAAATTTGGCAAGAATCTAGGCAACAGATCCTCCTGAAGTGCAAATTGCCACAGTTCCACTGAAGTCAGCAGAGATATGACAATTTACACCCACTTAGGTTCTGCCACTGGGTAATTAGCACATTGCAAATAACTGGAAACAGATTCCCAAATAAGAACACTCTTAAGCTTGAAGCAAGAATGTTTAAATAAAAAAAAAGAAAACCTCCACAGTTTTTTCCAGGATTCAGGAAACTTGTGGATTTTTCTGCTGTATTCTTCTACTATATTGCTGGATAAAGTTAAAAATTGTCACTCTTTTTGTTCCCCTGATGACCAGGCTGAAACCTCAGTCGTGTTATCAGCCTTGCTGTACCTGATATATTTGGCTGACACATCTCCCACCAGGTCCAGCCCAAATGCCCTTTCACTACCAACTCCCCACACATCCCCAGGGACCCAGCATCCCAACCACTCATTCCAGTCATGCCCGGGTTTTGTTATCTACACCATTGTACAGATTTTTATTTCAAACATAGAGGCAACAATGCACATGTTGATCATTTGCAGGATGTAATACTCAAGTTCTGTATAATTTCTCTCTTAATCAATACCCAAAAAAGTCAAGCAGAACGAACCCTTCATTCTTTCATGTTGGGTTGACTGGTCTAACATCAGTCCTGAGCAAAGCAGTGGAAAAATTGATATGAGAGTCAATTAATAAGGAATTAAAGGATGTTTTAATGCATTTAATGCTCACCAACCTGGTTCCATGGGAAATAGCTCTTGTCAAGCAAACCTGATTTCATTCAAATTCTGGTTGACAAAAGCCACATATTTGGAAGGCACTTAAAATTTCTGTATGGCATTTGACTCTGTACCAAACAGCATTCAAATGTTAAAAACACACAGACATTTAATGGATTAAAAGCTGTCTAGCAGACAGATCTTGAAAGCAGTGGTCAATTGGGACCTATAATTGAATCGTGAGCTTCCGGAGACAAGGCTGCACTCTGGGAAGCAATGACCCTGGAAGAGCTCAGGCTTTGGAATGGACAAATGGCTGAGCCCACATGTGCAGGCAGCTGTGAAACCCAACTGCTGTTGTGTCAGCACTAACAGCAGAGACACGTGGTTGGTGAAGGTTCCTGTAGAACAGCTGGACAGAGATAAACACAGATCTCCTCCTTTGCCTGAGCAGTAACTGCCTGACTCTGTCACATTGGTTCGCCCAGTTAGAACAGTTTTAAAGAGGGGAAACACCTAAAATGGCACAGCAAGGATGCCCTTCCCTGTCCTTTTCCCAGGGTATGGATTCTTCTTTCACCCATCCATCACACATGAGCTGTTACCTCACAGCAGAAGGTGCAGACCAGCCATGCAATGGGGGCACCTCTGCCCCTACCCACTGACCATGTGCAGGCACTTCATCCATCAGCCCACATGTGAGCTTGCTGGGGGGAGTCAAAAAGGCAGAGACACCCAGCAGTAAGAGGTCTCCTGGATCTGGTTCCTTCTCCCACCAGCAGCAGACACTCAGGGATTCCTGAGAGCTGGAAAAGCTACCCTGCCTGCAACTGACCTGTGCCATGCTCCATCCCTCCCTGCTTAGTGACTGACCAACAGCTTGCTTTTCTTCTTGCCAGGCTACTCTAAATGCCAGGAGTGCTGAGTCAGAGAAACTGAATATCATCTCTACACCTCAACAACAGACAAAGCCACAAAAACGCCCCTGTGCTCACCTGCCAGCAAGTCATTGGTTCTCTCATCTGCATGAAGAACTGGAGGGAACACTGGTGGGGAGGGAGTGCAGGGCAGGGAATCCCTGGGAGGAGATGAGAAGCACTAATGCTCTGAGGCAAGACAGGCCCTGTCTGCTCAGGCCCTGATATCAGCAGAAAGACAGCAAGAAAGAAAGCAAGCAAGAAAGAAGCAGCCCCAAAGGAAGGGGTTGTGTGGCCCCAAAGCACCAGCACTGAGCCAGGATCTCCCACCCACAGCATTGTTCAGGGTGCCAGGCTGCTCAGAAATCAAGCCTGCTTTAGCAACGTCTATGGCAGCTGACAACTCCCTGTAAGGAACTGTGGCTGTAAGGAACAGGCACGTTTTAACGCCATCCGACAGGGAGCAGGAGCTTGTCTTCCCAATGTCTGTGTGCTGCCTCTGCTCACAGCAGAGCCATCCTTCCTGTGTCCCTCCTTGCAGGAGAGCCATCCCTTCCATCCCCTCCTCACAGCAGAGCCATCCCTTCTGTCCCCTCCTCACAGCAGAGCCATCCCTCCTGTCCCCTCCTCA
>VXBB01021702.1:53584-144827 GCA_013399915.1 Illadopsis cleaveri | reverse complement strand
AAGTCATTGGTTCTCTCATCTGCATGAAGAACTGGAGGGAACACTGGTGGGGAGGGAGTGCAGGGCAGGGAATCCCTGGGAGGAGATGAGAAGCACTAATGCTCTGAGGCAAGACAGGCCCTGTCTGCTCAGGCCCTGATATCAGCAGAAAGAAAGCAAGAAAGCAAGAAAGCAAGCAAGCAAGCAAGAAAGAAGCAGCCCCAAAGGAAGGAGTTGTGTGGCCCCAAAGCACCAGCACTGAGACAGGATCTCCCACCCACAGCATTGTTCAGGGTGCCAGGCTGCTCAGAAATCAAGCCTGCTTTAGCAACGTCTATGGCAGCTGACAACTCCCTGTAAGGAACTGTGGCTGTAAGGAACAGGCACGTTTTAACGCCATCCGACAGGGAGCAGGAGCTTGTCTTCCCAATGTCTGTGTGCTGCCTCTGCTCACAGCAGAGCCATCCTTCCTGTGTCCCTCCTTGCAGGAGAGCCATCCCTTCCATCCCCTCCTCACAGCAGAGCCATCCCTTCTGTCCCCTCCTCACAGCAGAGCCATCCCTCCTGTCCCCTCCTCACAGCAGAGCCATCCCTCCTGTGCCCCTCCTCAAAACAGAGCCATCCCTCCTGTCCCCTCCTCACAGCCAGGCTCGTTATTAGCCGGGGAAGCAGAGGATGTCCGATGGCAAGGGGGGAATAAATCATTGTTCCCAGCTAAATGGAGTAGTGCAGATCTGCTGGAAATGCTGCCTTTACCAGCAGTGCAAATAATGGAGATTGCACGCACCGGGGCCAAGGCAATGAGCCACCACACTGTTGATGGGGCATTTGTACAACTGCAGGAGTTGTGTTTCACAGCCAGCTTTAACAAAGGCAGCGTTGCTGCTCAGAGCTGAGGATTAATTCTGCTCCTCACCATGCACAGGTTATCCCAGCCAGACCCCAGAGAAGCTGAAGGAAAAGCAGATTTTGCCACTGTCTCCCCCCAGCCACTCCTGCATTTGTGGAGTCCAACATCTGTGTGTGTGTGTGAGGGAGGATCCTTAGGATGCATTGGTAAGCAGATATTCACAGAAATGCATTCTGTATTTAATCTGGGGGAACTATCCACTGGCAGACATGAAACAGAGCCATTACCATACTGGATCTATCCCTGTTTGCCTCAGTTCCTGTTCCTGACAGCCACCAGCACAAGGTGCACTGGAAGAAGGTGAAAGGTTTTTGCACAAGACATCAGGGACTCCTGAAGGCATTATCCAAAATCCTAAACAACCTTCCACGCTGTAGCTATTCCACTGGCAGAGAGAATGAGATCTATGAGAAACATGATTTATCTACACAATTATAATTTACATTTTAATGAACGATGCTGCAACAAACACGCTGAAGTATCTCATCTCTAGCATCTAATTCTGTTGATGCCAGTCAACACGTTCCACTGTTCACCATTTTTACTTGAAACTCCTGGCACTGCTGGCTGTATAACCTCTTTATTCCACTCCCCAGGAATCTGCCATCTGCATCTTTGCCCAAATTAAAAAAGGAAAGCACCCAACTGGTTGCCAGCCACTTCCCAGTGGCAACCACGATGGGGGCAGTGACTGGAGAATTCCCAGAAAGCCATTCTGGTAGAATTCTCAGAAAGCCATGCATTCAATAACAGGACAGAACACCTGAATGAACCCAGGGAGAGACTTACGGGCTTCATTCTCTGCAGTAGTTTGCAGAAAGGGCATAACAACATATTATTAGCGTATAAAGATGAAAGGCCTATAAATCTGTACAAGAAAGCCCAGAATCTCTACAAAAGAAATACAGTGAAAAACAAAATTACAGACAAAAACTAGGCATCAGCTGTGACAGGGCTTGCTCGAGTCAGAAATAACAATCAGGATGTCAAACTGGTGCAACAACTCACTCTTTCTTTGGGTTTAGTTTTTTTACCAATGAACTGCAGCTTCTCATTGATTTTTTTCAGCATATTTAAAAATAGATTAGTACATTAGTGCAATTGTGGTGGGGTTTTTTTAAACAGATGAAACATAATACATTACAGATACTCCAAGCCTTCAAAATTTTTAAAAATGTGACTTAAGTAGTCGTGCACATTCGTAGATAATTTTCTACGAAACAGGAAAGTCAAAGAGGCTTTTCCAATAAAAGCATCTGTGCCTTGATCCCACCTGCTCTGCACTGGAACCTTTTATTCCACTCTGTGTGTGTGTGTGTGTGTGTGCCTTTACAGAGATCCTGGAACCCTTGGGTTCAACTGAGCCTTATTACATTTTAAAGCCTTTGGATGGCAGCAGCAAAGTGTTCTGCACTATAAACCAGAACACAGCTGAGCTTTGATGGGTATGCTGCTTCTTTCTACCCCACAAAACATTTTCTAAATGCTATTAAAATTTAGCATACGCCATAATAACCAGGCTGCATTTTTTTCTCCACATTTAAGTCAATTGACTTTCAAGTTTTATCTTTCCACATACTTTGAATCAAATAAAGTTGTTTCTGCAGCTCAGGAGGAGGAAGATGTGGCTCATCTTGACGAGCAGTAGTTCCATGAGAAAAATTCTGGATAACCAAATAAAACTGCCAGTGGCCAGTGGAGACAAGGTAGAAAAGTTCTACATTTTCTGTCTTTTCCAGCTATTAGATTACTCCAGAGTGACGGGGAACACAGAAAGCTCCTGTCAGTGTATTCTCAGGGGAGGGACACTGTGCAGGGAGGACAGGAGCAGGAGGATACAGGCATTTTTCACATAAACTGTAGGGGTACTCATGTGAAGCTGGGACCAAAAATAACTCCTGGAAACAGGAACCCTGGTGCAGTAAGGGAAGGGAAGCAGACAGTAGGGTCAGGGACCCCTGTCTCTCCTGGAGGGACCCCGTGCTCCCACTTCATGAAGAGAGCTGAGCACTGCCCTCATCTGGTTTCAAACACTTTTATATTTAACCACGCTGTGTTCCCCAAAAGGCAAATAAATCTGAAGGAATGTCACTCAGGGAAGACTCTTCAACTGGAGCTATTGGACTCTGTCTCTAGCATTACAAATATAATTACAACCATCAGCCTGTGCTAACGAGTGGGAAGGGGAAAGATTTGCATCCAAACTGCAGCCACGTCAAAGCAGAAGATGCTTCTGAAATAGGACCCAGCAAGGCACTGAGCTAGTAAATCCTTCCATTTAAAGCTTCAGACGATATGTAGGGAGTCATGCTAGAAACTCCTCTTTCCAGCTGAGTCAGGATGCAGAGGCTAAAATGAGCCAAATCTGAGTTATCTTCAAAATAACTAACATGGGAGGATGGAAAAAAAAAAAACAGGAGCTGGGCCCTGTCCCACTGTCTGTGTGGATGTGGCTGGAAAGCTGCAGAGAAGAAACCATCAGACATTTGGACTGGGACTTATGTAGACTGCAGGAAATTTACAGTAGGTAGAAAGAAGAAAACTCTTCCTCGGCTCAGGCAGAAAATCACAGGAGCCTCAGTGGCAGGATGATTTATCATGTGTCAGACTCACCTCCTGGCCCAGTGATGGAAGTTTCATCATTTGGAACACTGGAGGTTCTGCACAACGTTAGGGAACACACCCCAGGGCATAATCCACCTTTGGCTCCAGCAGCAGGAGGAATCACCTGGTAGATTTTCCCTGCATCTCGTTTCTATGATTCAAGGCTTTGGAATTACAAAGAAGTGAGGTAGGAAATGTTGCACAGATCACATTTGATTATCATTTCCTTCAGCTGATGGCACTGGTGCCACAGAGGGGGGTGGGAGCAAACTGGAACTGCATTGTCCAGTGGGTCACTTACATCCCAGTCTGCATGCTTTTCACAGGTACTTATTTATGAACAGTCTGAAAACCTGGGGTATTTATCTTCTGGTAATTTCCTCCCAGAGCAGGTGACCAGACAGACACAATGCTTACCCCACAGTGACCAGAGCATGTGCTTGCTGTGACTTATTTGCTCACCCGCAGGCAGCATCCTGCTGTGTGCTGGATTGGCTTCTGCAGAGCACATAAGCAAGCCCTCGCTTAAAATACTCAGGAAACTCTTTCCCTGGGTTTTGCCTCCTTTCTTAACTTTCCCATTTCCAGATAATATAGCAAGTGGGAAATGCAGCACCTATATAAATCCAGGTTATGATCCAGCATCCCAGGGATGCTCTAAGACACTCTTCCACCTCATGGGATCTGGGGATGTTTCCAAGCAGCTCTCCTTAGCCACACACAGTTGGCTTGAGGAGGGTTGTTTATAGACACTGGCAGTTCCACAAACATCCATGATTTAGTTCCCCAAATATTTGTCTCCCATGAAAGCCGGGAACCTCTCAATTTTACAAGAGTTGTTACAAGTCAGACAAAAGCTATTAATAAAGTGTGAAACCTACAATATCCCCCAAGGGGGATGGAAAAAGAAATCAGCGCTGGAAGGAAAGATCAAGTGCTGCTCGAGTGACAGATGGTGCTCCACAAAAGGTCAACCCTTGGCTCATTCTGCTGCTCATTATTTATTAACAATCTTTCTGACATTGGCATTACTGCAAGAGTCCAGCGTTATGCAGATAATAAAACGCTATTTTATAGTCCAAGGTCTCCTGCAGGTACAGCAAAAAGTTTGCAAAGTGATTTCAGTGTTGCAGGGCACTTTTGAGGATGCCTGTGCCAGGAGAGCACAGCCAGCCTGCAAAGTGAAGATGAAATGGAAAAGTTTCATGGCTCACCTGCCTGGCCTCTCGCTTACCCAGACTTTTCAGAACCATTTTCCACGTCTCACCCAGAACAAGCCAGCCAAGGTCACGTATGCCACAGTCTTCACTGACTGTAACAGCTCAGGGTTACATCTGCCAGAGTCCAACAGGAAACCTTCCCTATCCAGCTTCCCAACACCTGAGGACATTACCAGGGACTGCTCCTTCCACAGCAGCCACGACAGCAGCAGGGACAGGGAGTCAGTGACCACAGCAGTGCAGCAGTGTGGGAGAACTTCTTCCCACTCCACACCTGGGGAACAGTCCTTGTCACACGATGGACACACCAGGAAAGTTCTGTGCCCTCCAGCAACTGTCCCCTCTTTACTGGAGCAAAGAACATACAATCATTTTTTTTTCCAGCTTCTGGTGTGAGCACTCAGGAAAATGAGCTCAAACAACAGCCACGACACTGCTACAAACTGCCCAGCCCAAGAGAACCCAGAAAGATCCCACTGGCAAAATAAGAGACACTTCCATTGGAGTGAGCCCACTACTGCCTCAGAGGCATGATCAGCATAAGTATGATTATATCAATAAAAAATAAAAACATCATAAAAAGTAGTCAGGCAGAGATAAGTTTATGACTAATTATGAACAGCATGTCATGCCCTGACTCCTTGTAATATAAAATATAGTCTGTTTTTACTATCTGCTGCCATGACTTCCAGATAACAGACACGTTTACTTCCAAGGTCATACCTTGTTTAACATGTCAAGAGTTTCAACCCCATGCAGAGAAACCACCAAAAGCTCCTGCATCCCACAGAACTCACGGGAGCATAACTGTGTTTGATCCTCCTGAATGTGGCTTATCAGTAAAATCAACTGAAATTCATTGCAGACATAGGTTAAGTTCTACATATCCATCTACAGGATTTATGAAGTCTCAAAATATTTAGGTTTTTATCCAAGAACAACAGGAGCAAGTACCAGCAAAAAATAAATGCAAATCAGTTATTGATGTTGGCAGCAGTTTGGGAATCAGAACTACAAGCAGGATGGGGATTCACATCAGTGACTCAAGTACCCAACCACTTTACTTTGACAAATTCAAAACAGTGATTTAACATTTCCACTATAGATGCAGACAAAGAACCTGCAGAATTATCCCACCCAAATCCAGAGGGAGCTGCTGGCACTGCCTCTGTAGTGACACACCCAATGGGATTGACTCTGGAACAACGACACGGTGCTGGCAGCCTACACACCGTTTTCTGAACCCAGTGCCCTCCTAAGGAAAGCACTGCTTTGGCCATCCAAATTGTTTTACTAAAACAAAGTCAGATCATTTGATCAGGAACGGAGAAACCTTTTGCATTCTTCCCGTGCTAAACTCCAGCAATTTTCAGCACTTTGAATGTATGTCTGTAAAAAGTTTAATGAACTTTCAAAGGATTCCAGGGAAGGAGGGAGTAGTGGCAGGGATTATCTCTGGGAACTGGCCCTCTTGTAGCACAAGGGTGAACCAAGAAATAAAAAGAAACAGAGGGTCCCTTGGGCAATTCAGGAAATGGCCCAAGGTATAATGAGATGAATGACAATCCTTGTAGCCTCCTAACAGAGCAATAGCCATGGGACATTCCTCTTACTGTGAGCTTTTTAGAGCCCAGGTTCTGCTGACTGTGAAGGCAAATGTGTATAAATAAACGAAGTGCACACTGGCAATGATGTTAAATGATGCTTTGTATAATTATCACTATTCTGTGGTACCATTAACAGGCAAAAGCACAGAATCTTAATGACCAGGTTCACATGGCAGCCTGGATTTGTTGTCTGACACCACGTGGCTGTAAAACCTCCCCATAAACGCAGCTGCTGATGGCACGAGACCCACAGGCACACGGCAAGAGTCTGTTTTAGCAACAGACAGCCCATTTTGTGCATGAAACCAGCAGAGTCTTACTGCTGGAACCTGAAGTGAGGCTTTCTCCATTTACCTGACAAGACCCAGGCTCTGTATTCCAGCAGCTCTGTACTCCCTGGCCTGTGTGGGAATTCCTGTCCAGTGCAGACCAGGATGCTCATGGACCTGGATGTTTGTGGCCAGGGCCTGCATGATCAAGCTGGGTCCTGCTGACCAGGGGCTCTCCAGTGCCTCTGCTCTTACTTCAACTCTAACAACAAATCCAGGTATTTTAGAGTTCTTGAGATTCATGTAAGCAACTTGAAAGCTTCTCCACCGAGGCCAAGAGCTTCAGGGCAAATGTTTGAAGGTTTCTGTGGACAGACTGCACACCAGTTCTTGTTACATGAATATCAGCAGCAGGACTGAAGGAGCTGAAGCACCTTCCTCACAACAGAGGACAGTCTTTACATCATGTAACTCTTAATGAAACCAAGCCACAACCACAACACCAACCTTACACAGCTCCAAGGCATGAAGCCTTGGTATTTTATTTCTCAGCTGTGTACCTACCACTTAACTCTGAAAAATATCACTTATAAAAGATGATTCCTAAAAGCAAAGTTTGGAATTTTATTACACCTCTGGGCTAGACTGGCTGATCTTTGAAGAAATAGGGTTGTACCCTTTTCATCTGATATCCACAGGACAATATTTTAGCAGTGAGAGAGGTCAAAAGAAATAGATACACAGGGCTCTTGGCACGTGATGCACGTTTAGCCAGCAAGGCCAGCACTGCCAGGCTCAAAGGGCACCACACAGCCTTAATAATTCAACACTCTGGAATTTGATGGATTATCCCTACCAAAATGGGAAGATACCATCCAAAAGGCCATGAAGCAGATGCAGCATGTGAAAAACACTCAGAAATGCAGACACGAAAAAGGAGAAAGTAGTGCAAGAAGGAATCCCTGCGACACCACACTCATTAGCAGTGACACAGAGACTTCTTAACCTCAATAATCAAACGTCCCTTCCCATTTTACAGAGCACGCAGATTATAATAACCACTTCTGTTATCACTACTGTGTTTTATCTTCACTCTGCTGTGTGAAGTTATCCCTTTCAGAGCTTTATTTATTCCCTAGAGAAGGCAGGACACCCAAGCAGAGACAGCCATGATGGATCATGGTGTGGAGGAGCTGCTGGACACTGACCAAACCCCCTCCAGTGCTGGCAGGTTAACTCCTGTGGATCATGCTGGTGGGGAGAGAAGGGCAGAAGTATCCTTCAGCTGTTCTAAGCCCAATCCAGTTGGCTGCTGACAACTCCCCAGCTTTAACACTCTACAGCCTTGAAAATGTCACAGTGTCTTCAGGAAGGAAATGGCTTATTGAGAGGTCATTTAGCTGAGGTCAAAACAAACTGCTGTTTTAAACCCCCATTAAGTTACACTTTTATTTCCCTACCATTCCCTAACCTCATCTCTTTCCAATCTAGGTCTCTGCAGGCAATACTTTGGTCTAAGGGCAGGTGGTGAGCCATCCACCAAGGTGCTGGAACTGCAGCAGGGACCAGCCAGGGACACCAAGGCAGCTGCATGCTGGGCTTCTTTCCCTTCCCTTCCCTCCCCTCCCCTTCCCTTCCCTTCCCTTCCCTTCCCTTCCCTTCCCTCTTTGTCACAGCCAGCCATGCCTTCTGAGCTGCCTTCCTTCTCTGCCAGAGGACCCAGCATTTGGAATAGGAGAAACATTCCCACAGGCAACGAGAGGAGAAAATCAACATGAACAACTGAAACAGTTTGGAATTGCTATGTATTGAAAATTAACTTCTATTTTAACTACAATTTAATCCATACTCTTCTTTGGTAAACGTGCCGATAGGTGTTTGCTGCTTGCATATTGTCATGCTAAGCAAAACATCAAGTCAATTTGTTTTAAAAGAAATTGATTTCAGAGCATTAGATTCATCAGCATTCCCTTTTTCCAGCTGAAAACAAGGTCTGAGTAATGACTCAATATTCTACCCCAAAACAAATCTTTAGTTTAATTTTTTTAGGTACCTGAATAACTTTTTAAATCACCTGATTAACTTTTTAAAGCAACCCATGGCTGGTGGTACACTGCCCATCCATCACCACTGCGCTTCCCACCAAACCACTACCAAAATATTTCCAAGCAGGAGCTCTGCAGACAAAGCTGTTTGTCCTGAGCAGACCCGCATCAGCTCCAGTGAGCAGATCCATCAGCCCAAATTGCCTGCAGATTGCAAAAGCTCAGCTTCCTCCTAAATCATGCCACGCCATGTCCTGGTTGGAGAGCCGGCTCTCACCGGCACTTCAGATGCCAGGTGATGAGAAATGCCGACGTGTCTCTGCCTCCAGAGCCATTTGCTGCAAGGAAGGCAGCTCTGAAATTCAGCTGCTCCCCACCAGCACCAGGAGCAGCAGCCTGTGGGGAAGGGAAGGTAAGGCATCCCTGCCCTCAGCCTGTGCGGCTGCTCCCGCCAGCAATGGCTGTTTTTCAACAAACACCTGGCAAGTGTATTTTTAAACTGCATCCAAGGTTTGAAGGAGCTGCCTCTCGGGAAGGTCAGGAGAGGATGGAGAGGCTTCCCTGGGGAATCTGGCTGTTCACTCTGTACCATGTGGCACGTGGCCATCGCCCTGTGCCGCACATCCTGTCCCTGGAAGGGGACTGGCAGTCCCCACTGCTCGCTCCGTGGCTGTAGGGGCACGGCACAGGAACTGCCCTCTGCCTGCAAACCTTTCAGCTATGGGACCAGGCAAGTGCTCCCACCACAAGGGAGGAGTGACACCAAAACTGCTTCACTGGGCACCGCTGCCTCCACTGCCAGACCCCCCAGTACCAAACTGCCATGAGGGCGCTCGTGGAGGTTAACCAGCCTTCCATTGTAAATGTTTGGACAAATACTCTCAAAGCTTACATACTTTTCTTAATTTTGCTTTTTAAAACAACAGTATTAGAGATGTCCCTTTCAGCATGAAACAAAGAAATGTGACTTTCCACTTCCCATTCATTTTATTCCATGCTGACATTGCTGAAAATTCTATTTTTAAATAGAATTTCTTTCCAATGATGTATATTGGCAATCAAATGCAGGCACAGCATGGTTTTCTGACAAGTTAAAATTCTATGGTATTTTCTCCTAAATAGTCTTATGTACTGATTACTTAGAAGAGCGAATTCCCTGCAAAGCTGTACCCAGGCACTCGGTTTTTGCTCCAGCTGATAAATGTAAGCAATAAAAATATGTTCTATTCTACAGCAGTGCCTATTAAAATGTAAACACCACTGGAAGATTTTGAGCAGGCTACAGAAATGCTTTATTCAAAAGCAAAAGGCTGTCTGAGGCTGCCAAAACCTGGCACGGTGCATCCATTCGTCAAACAGTGCCTTCCACCAGTTAGTGGGACAGTGCCACGGGGGTCAGACTGGGAGCACTGGTGCTGGGACTTCCCCTACTCAGCCTGCAGAAATCAGGAGTTGCCATGGGAGCAGGACATCAGTTCGATGGGTGCACCACCACCAGGTGTTCTGCTGATGGGAGAACAATGGCACCAGGTGCTTCCCCTCAGCCATGCTCAAAAAGAAACCCCTGCCAGAGCTGTGGGGAAGCAAATGTGTCCCATGTTGGGACAAACTTTCCTACCTCTGAGGCCAGAGGTGCATCTACAGCCTGCAGGAAGCAAGATGCTGATGAATCAAAATTCAAAACGACCCTCATGAATAATTCACTGAATGTGTGTAAGTATAGCAGTGTAAATATATGTATGGCTACAAACAGATATGTATATATGCATATTAACAAAGGAATGGCTCAAGTTACCCACATGGAAAAATACCAGTGACCTGAGGATGTTTGCTTCATATGGCTCAGACACATCAAACTGTAACTAAAGTAACAGCTGGAAATTTATCAAACCATGGTGTGAAGCCATCCTCTTACCCATTCACTCCAGACATTACAAATCCTCCTCATTTATTTATATTTGGTTTTTTTCCTCAACTCAAGTTTTATTCTCCCACCCCATCATCTCTGCCACGCCAGCTGAAGTTCCTCATTGCCCACATCACCATGAGCCATCAGCTCAGCACCACCTCGTCCTTACTTGGCAGTGAAATTACATGAAGGACCATTACCATGGTAGGCTAGCAAGTGCATTAAAGCCCTGGAATTCATATAAGCAACAGAAGACCATAAATGACAGCCATAGGTGCAGGGTTCATCGATCATCCCCTTCTCCCTCACAGCAAGAAATGTGGGATCACGTTAAAAATAGAACAGACACCTGCAACTAGACGGGTATTTATACAGAATATTGTGACAACTGTCATTTCACATTAGTCAGCAAGATCCCACAGGATTTGGAGAAGTATTAACTGTGCTGCATTTTTTTACTGGCAAAATATAATAAAATCCACTTTCTTAATGGCTTCCTGGTGGGGATTGCTCCTCTCCCTGAAGTCATTCATGAAATAAGGATGCTCCTTCAAAAGCCTGGATTGAAAGCACTTTACCTAGGCACCAGAGTATGGAGACAGGGGGAGTTTGTGTGATTCTTCACTTGGGACTCATCCATGCTTTTTCACAATGTTTCGATGATGCCAAACTCAAAACATGACCATAAATGACCCAAAGTCAAGGCAGACCAAATGGTTGATGGTTACCTGATTAATACTTTGAATTATGACCCCTAAATTGTGAAGATCAGTGAAGGAGACTGTGCACTCCTAAGAGCACATTTCTTGAACAAGTTCCTAAAAGATCTGGAAGAGGAAAATTCCAGATTCCAGAGTCAGAGGTACAGAGGCACTTCTGTTTATTTACAATAACAAAAATGCTTTGCCCATACAGATGAAGAATTTCAAGGTCTTCTTTGTTACCCTGAGCCTCATGCAATAAAAATAGGAGTTTTGTGAAGGTCCTAGATGCTCCTTTCATTTGGTGAAAGACATTTACATCACTGGAAGCAAAATGTATCCTCAACAGCAATGTAGTTCCTGTCAAAAAACACACTGTGCCCTACATTTTACCATCACTGCAGTTAATCATTTATACACTGTGCAGAGGCACGTGGTGCTCACTGAGAAACACCAAGGCCCACTGTGTGTCCCAAAGAACATGCAGCAAGTACAGGCAAGGTGAACAAGGACAGAGGAAGAAATACCTTGGATACAACCTCTGATGGACGGGGCTGAAGAGACAAGAGATGATGGACAAGGAGACAGAACTGGAAAGGATGAAGGGAACTAGAGAAACAAGGGTGAAATCAGGACAAGAACATGTCAACAAGGCAAAACTCAAAAAACTTCATGGTGAAGAAGAGGGTCTTGAAACAGATGCAGAAAGGGCCAAGACACCACCAATGGGTTCCAAAGAAAAGGTGACAGAATTGGGGTGGCAGACAGAGTGCTGAATGCATCAGTGGTTCAAGGGGAGCCACTGGAAGGAGAAAGGCATTATCAGAGCCCAGGAAGGCTTTCAGCACAGCGGCTGAAGGAAATGGGGGAATATCTGTAGTCTTCTCGAAAGAGCCACAAAAATGTTGTTTTAAAACAACTCACACAAGAGAAGAGGCAGAACTGCCCTGATCAGAAATACAAGGTAAAATGTAATGTGGCACAGTGCAAAGTGGAGAACTGATCTGCCTGTCATTTGATGCCACCAGAAGCATTTTATAAACACACATTAAAATTCAGGTTCTGTTTCTGAGTGCCTCTTGCTGAGGGAATGGAGAGGGCATGGCCTTGACTCATGTCCTGGCTGGCACCGAGGTCCCCAGCTGTGCCAGCTCAGACCTGTGCTCCTGATGAAGGCCATCTGTCAGTGGCCTCTGACACCCCAGTTTTCCCCTGCCTTGTCCCCGTGTCCAGGGCATCTGGGCTTGTTTGTACCAACCATGCTCATGTTGAAGCACAGCCTGTCACACAACTCCTTGACATCTGGGCTGGGAATTGGCTCAGTGATTCAACCACGCTTCCCTCCCATCCCATCAGTGGTTGGTCCAACCCCAGTTGTCACCTGCTCAGCAGAGAGGGACAGGCCACTTGTCCTAGACTCTACAGGGCTTGGAGGAACCTGTCATGGCACTCTCAGCCAGGTGTAAGACATCCAGCTGTGGGCTCTTAAATGAAAGGGGATAAAACCAGCATGACCATACACAAAATGTTTGACCAGTACAAGTGATCAGCCTCTTGGAGCATCATTCCCAAGCCTGCAGCAAGCTCTCCACCTTTGCCCATTTTCACATCATGGCCAACATCTTTTTGGAAGATAAGGCACAACAACTGAATTCAGGCATCAGTAGGTGGGATTTTCCAGTGTGTGCTGTGCAGGCCAGGTAATCCTGATGCTTTAAGTTTGGGCTTTCATATTATCCAGATTCTGTATTGCATTATGTAACTATTGTATGTAACTCTGAACTTCATATAAAATGTTAGCAAGCTCTCCTGACTGTTTAGTTAGACAAAACAATCCTTTTCCAGCCTGAAAACCAAGGACACTGTTGCAACTTCAGGCCCAAAAAGTATAAACAACAGCAAATTGAGGAGAGCAATCTGGGAGAATGGGACTTCATAACCTGAAGATGTAATTGGACATGTAATTAACCCCAATATGTAAATGGATCAAAACTTATAAAAGTGTGAAAACATTTAACCCATGGTCCATCTTGGGTGTAGCCTGGGCCAGGCTCCTGTACTGCCCAAGGTGTATCCTTTGAAGGTCTTTTTAATAAATACCTACTTTATTCCTTTACCACTGTCTAGCCCCTGTTCTAAGTAGCCTTTCAAGGCATCAATCCCAGCTGTTCCTTTTGACTTTGCAATCTGTATTTTAATTAATGTGTCCTCCTGGTTACAGAATATCAAGGATATCAAGGAACATTACAGCCAACAATCTTGTGCTTAGGGGTTTTCTTCCCACCATGGACTTTCAACAACTGTTACACATTTTTCTTTGATTTTGATAATCTAATGTTATAATCACGACCCATCCCCAATCCACTTCAGATTTTGTTCGTTTAATCAAGAGTTGAGCAATTTCAAAGATGTTTTTACAATTCAAATACTGGGTGGTTACACGCTGAGCCAATCCTTAGATATCTGAAAAGTTCTCCAATGCCAGCCTCACAGTTTTAGTCTTCCTGGTATTGCAGGCAATCTAGTTGATCTTACAGACGATTCTCATTAAATGAGCTTTTTTCTCTCTCCAGTTCTCACAAAAATATATAAAATATTTACACATGTGATACAATGAACTTCATGTTCTTCTTGTGCTTAGAGCAACACTTGGTGCACAGGTGCTGACATTTGTTAGTCATTAAAGAAGCTAAACCTAAAATTCTTCGGAACCATTTTATTCAATACTCTATTGGGGTTTTCCTCTAACAGCAGTCACTGCACAGCTCCCATAGGTTATATATAAGAAGAGTTATTTTTGTGGATAAAAGACAACAAGAAGTCAATAATCTTTGGCAGACATCCCTCACTGTTCTGCTAGCACAAGCACATCCAACTGCTGATGAGCCTTAATGTTTCCGTGATATTGTTTTCTGTTATAAAATGGAAGATCTAATCTATGCTGAAGGTCAGTCCCCACCAAAGACTGCAATCAGTGATAGCCTTCATAAACTCACTGAAATTTGTAATATTGTGCAACATCCTCTGCCCTGTCACAGCAGTGGCTCCATCAATGTGTCCTCTGCCCTAGATGGTGCAGAGCTGAAGTGCCACCACTTCTGCACTGCTCCTTGAGCATGAGGAAAAGGTGATCCATAGATCAAACCAGAGCATGTGGAAGCTGCTGGCACAGGCAGTATAACCCCATACACCCTTCATGAAGAAGGATAAAGCCCTGCCAACATTCCCCAGTGGCCCCCACCTCTGCTGGGACACACACCTGTACTTAGGGCAACAGCAGGAGAAAAATCCATCCTTTCAGTGATCAACTCTAAATGCACAACATCTTTTAGAAAAAGTCATAACTAAAACCTAGACTTCTCACCGTACCTTGGAGTCAGACAATTATGAGGGACTTTTAAAGAGTAATTTAGGAAATTAAAATGTCTAATATACAATATGCAAGAAGCAGCATCCACTGCTCCATGGCATGGTGCTGCTGATCCTGCCCAGTGCTCATGATGGCACCAGTGGCATCTCCTGCCAACACACCATTGTGGCTCCATGATGGCTGTAAAGGGGTTTCCATATAAGCCTCAGCTTGGCTCGTGTTGGAGCACGTTTGACACCAACATGTATAAAGTATGTTGGGTAACTGCTGCTGGAATTCAACATGTGCTTTATCTCATCTAGAAGATGCAATTTACTGGCTATATTCCAGTAAAATAACTCTATGCCCTTCTGTAATGATAAATAACTGTTAATAGCATAATGGAGTTAATATTTACTTTGAAGTTATGCTGTTTATTCAAATAAAGTTGCTATATATAGAATCATCCCCATGCCGCTGGGCTTCTAAATGCTGAGAATTGTCAAGACAACAGGCAAATATTAAATTCCAGTTCCCTCCAGCCATTAATAAACCTTTAGATTTTGGGTTTGTGATTGAAACCCTTCTGTGTATTTTATACAGCTGTGATAGTTCAAGAGTGTAAATTCAAATGTGGGACAGACAAAGCAGGAAGGGCTTTTGGGGTCTGGGAACTCCCTCTGCCTGCCCTAAGAATGGAGATGGTGTAGGATGGTGGGTCTGGACCACCAGGCTTGGAGCTAGGGGCAGAAACCTCAGCAAGTGTTCACAGCAAAGTTCATTATTTAACACACAAGAATTGATCATGTTTTTGTCATTATAAATGTACTTTTTATAATTCCAATAAGGAGAGATTAAAGAGACACTGAAGTCTAACCATGTCTCTTCTTCACGGGCATGAAGGTACACAGAAGGCAGGAAAGGAGATGGCATATCACCTTTTTAAGCTCAAAAACATGCTTCCTTTTAGTAGGAAAATGCTCAAATACTTTCTCCCAGCTATGGCAGGACATTACACACACAATGGAAACCTGCCTGCAAGGACAACAGTGAGCCTGACCAACAGAAGGACACGGAAGGGCCAAGCCATTGCTCCCATCATGGAAGCTCAGAAGGAAGTGCAACAGGAGGATTAGGCAGTGCAGCAGTCACAGGTATTGCAAATCCTCCTCACAGTGCTCCAGCATGCTGGTGTCACCTCATCCTGCTTTTATTCAAAATTTCTTCATGGCAACAAGCACAAAAAAACTGCAGGCAAAGTGTAACCATCAACAGAAACACCCACGCAGTATCAGAGTGTCTGGGGTCAGACAGAAGGCAGAATCTTCACAAACATATTTATAGTGCTCTAAGACGCTGCAGTCCTCTGGAGCTCAGGGCCTTTTAATGGAAAAACACCATGTATTTGTGGTGGCAAGGGACAAGGAGGCACTACAGCATGGTGCTGTCCAGCGTGGAGTGCAGAGGGAATGCCGTGGTGAGGACCACAGTGGGACAGTGCTGGCCAGAGCAAAGAGATGCTGGGGCACCCAGCCCTGCCACCACCAACACATCCCCCTGCAGAGGCACACAAACATGCCCCAACAGCCCTCAGGATTTGCACTGGGAGATCAGAATCTTTACTGATTGATTTGGATGCCTGAACTCTTCACCTTAGAAGAGTTCACGGCTACTGTACGTTATTCTGAGAACTCAGCCAAACATTAAACCAAGTGCAGCTCTGCCAAGCGCTGCAGTTAGAGATGGACACGGAGCCCTCCCTGGTGCACGGAGCTGTGTCCAGCTGTGTCCACGGAGGACGGAGGGGCTCCAGCTGTGTGGGGAGCATCACCACAACACTGAGCAGGAGGCAGCAGAGGGCTGGGGACGGGGGTCCGGCTGCAGTCGTGCCGCCGGCAGCCCCCCGGGACAGCAGCGGGGTCTCTCCCGCACGGAGCACGCTGCTGAGCCCCGGCAGCCACGCGGTGGCAGCAGAAATATGGGAACACCGGAGCGGACAAACGCATTATCCCACCGCTCCAAGGGAAAGGCATTCTGCAAAGACAAGGCAATTGCTACATGTAAGCCAACGTCTGCGATGGTTTTAGGACAAGCAGAGAGTAGAAAAACAGTTTTTCTCCCCGAAATACAGTAATTGACACTTTCTGCATCCCTGATATTGCCAAGAGGGACACTCGGGCTTCCCTGCTGTAGCGCCGACACAGTACAGCCGTCTGACCCGGCAACTTCAATCTGACCTACAGCAGACACAGCAAGATTCAGAGCACACCTCCTGCTTCACACTAATTCCTGGGTCAGATCCCGGCTGGGAACCAAAAGAACCCCTTGCTTGCTGGCGCTGCCAAGCCCGTCCCTGCTGCCCTCCATCAAGTCTCCCTTTCACTTCACCCCAGGGTACTAGTGGGCAATTAATGCTTTTTATGTCCAGAAAGTGTCCAAACACCATCTAATTAATCCTTATCCCTTGCCTATAAAGAAGGGAAGCAATTAACATCCTACAAAGGGGTGGCCATCCAAATATGCCAGATGTGTCCACACTCTAAAATCCCCTCTTGCCAGGGTCTGTCTGTTTTGCTTGCTGGGGACAACACCAGATTGTGTTTAGGAACTCCAGCACCTTCAAACAAGACTCTGCTCTCCCTGCTCCCCTTCCCCACGCACACCTTGGCAAGCAATATCCCACTTTCCAATAGGAACTCAGGATATTAAAATGTTTAGTGCACCCCTGACGCACACAGAATTAGCAGCAATACAGCAAACGAGGTTTGCCTTCCTGCCCAACACACAGTGAAAAAAATAAATAAAGAGGAGCTCACTGAAAGCCAGGCAGGGAAGAGAGAGCCACCGAGGCTCCTCGCTTCCCACGGAAGTCCTTATCTCCGTCACAGCCCACAATGCAATTACAAGATTACAAGGCACATGCTGCTCCAGCATCTGGATCCTCCGTGCACACACAGGGATTCCTACAGAACCAGGAAACCTCTTAATCTTGTGAGGAACAGCATGGATTCTCTTCGCAGCACGGCTCCCACTGACCCCTCTCCAGGTGCCACCTCCAGGGACAGACATCGTCTGGAGTTCATATTTGTCCACACAGGCACAGAAAGAAACTGTGTGGTCAAAAATGTGAATGCTGACCACTGACTCTGGTCCAAAAAGCACTGATGGTTATTTGTTTTGTTATAAACTGTCTCATCTGCATTGTAAACCCAGGGATAAAGTCTGCACCAGTACCCCTCCATTCCCATCCCAGTCCCCAGCATGTTAAACCCAGACCACAGAGCCAGCAATCCAATCTCCATATATTTTATTCTCAATATATTTCATTTCTGGCCACCGATCTTTAGATCTCCTATTGGATTTTGTTTTCGTAAATGGATTTTCCCCCAGAGCTGGCAGAAAATAGATTTAATTTCGAATTTCTCCAAACTGAAATAGTCAATATAAATGTCAATGTGTGTTTGTGCCATGCAGCCAGTGAGGCGACACAAGCCTCACATTTCAGAGGGGTGCAAGGGCCTGCCAGCATGTTTTGTGTCTGTATACTTGTTCTAATGCTTTCTTTCATAAGGATGAGTAAAAATGTATATATATTTATTAAAATTTTTGTTTCACTGTTTTGTTTTGGGACGCAAAAAGCAGTATGATGTATAGCACTGCTTTGCAGGCAAGTCAAGAGGCAAGATTCCCCATCAGCAGAGGATTCTGCAAACTGATATCCCCACACCACAGACCCATCACAGAATGGTCTGGATTGGAAGGGACCTCAAGGACACCCTGTCACTAGTGTTGGTCCCTGGTTCCCTCTCTTCCTCCAGCACGGGGTGTAGATGCAGCACCAATTACTCAACAATTCCAATCTAGCTTGATGTTAATGTCATTAGTCCACAGAGATCCTTTTGGAATCATTTACATTGAAACTGTCTTTTTACATCCTAAATGAAAAATGCTCAGGCTTCAGTGAATGGGATTTGAATTACAACCCTACCACATGTGGCTCAGCTTTATTCACGCTATTTATTAAACAGGGGAAAAATGGTGATGCAGTCAATTACAGAGCAATTACCTGAGCACTGTTGCAAACCTGTTGCCTTGCACTGCAGGGACGGTGGTTGCCCTTGACTTGGGCAGAATTTGCCTACAGGACACCTGCCAGCCAGAGCATCCCCCAAGGCCCTGATCTCAGCTGAACCTTCATTCTGAGATACCCAAATACTAGGAAAACTTTTATTGATAAAGTTAAATAAGCCATAACAATTAAAGGATTAGGAATGTTATGGGTCTTGTGAAGAATAAAATCTTCTGGACATGTACAGGGCATTAGGAAAAGAAGCCAAAACTCAAGAGAATGTGACTTTATGTTACTACAGGAGAATACATCAGGACCCTGATGTACAAAAGGATTATTGATATGTATGTTCCCTTCTGAAGAGACTCCCAGGAGATCCATTCTGGATTTAACAATAATCCATACTCCCCTTCAGAAATGGCAAAACAATGCTCCCATTTCCCAGGACAGCCTCCAACACAGGAATCGTTAAGATGCCATCACAACCCTGCATTCCAGGTGCCGTAAACACCAGCTGGAACTGGAATAAATTCCATCCACAGCTCATGAGCACTCCACACCTCCACATTTCTGCACCAGCATCTGCCTGTGGTGCCCTCTGTGGAGACGTGCACACTGCAAAGGTGAGTGTGCCACAGCAAAAGTGGGGAGATGCTGTTGGTCTCCATGGTCTCTAATAAACTACAGGGGATCAACCCAGAGGCTGGTTACAAAGGGGATCAGTCAGATCTCAGGAAAGGTGTGAGGACAATGCTATTTGTAGCAGTGATGAAGAACAGAGAAGTGCCCCTCCTTGTGAGCAGTTTCTCCTTTGTTCAGGGCCACTTGTTTGTGTTAATGTATGCACACATGTGTGTCATATTTCCAGAAAGCCTCTCACATTAAACTCTCCTTTCTTCTCCAAAGCATTCTACAGTATTTCTCTGGAATGCATTAAGCAGACTGACTGAACAATGTGATCCTAATTAGTTTGCAAACTACACAGCTCACCTCTGAGGGTGAGCAAAGCCCATGTAAATTAAAGTGAATTGGAGTGAATTGGCAGAGGCTGCCCAAGGAATCACTCTCCAGATTAGGGCTGCTCCAGCGTGCACCTCCAAGGCTGCTCCCACCCTCCCATGACAACCGAGTAAATTTCACCCACGATAGCAGAGAATGGAGAGATGCAAAACCACTCTGCAGTTCAATATTCCATGGTGGACTATTCTGCACAATGCAGAGGACCCCATTTGGTCATTTTCCAACAGCAAAAGTCTGATCTTTCACAGGTGCCCCCAGCCCCAGGCTGCAGAGGCCACAGATGCCATCACCACTCTGGTGACCCAGGGCGGGCGCAGGGGCACTGCCAAAACTCAAATGCTACAGAAACCTGTGTGAAGTTTTGCTGGTGACGTCCCAGGGTTTATGAAGTAATTGAATAATCTAAAATTTTCATTCCTGTCCTCATGGACTAATCTGCAATAGTGTTAAGGGACTGTTATGGTATTAATTAAATACAAGTCCTGCATACAAAATTGATACTTCGCATCTCCATCTCCACAAGGGAGTTTTCTCTCTTAATGAGACTGAAACCAAGTTTTACTTTTTAGTTGTGGGGTTTTTTTGGTTTTTTTTGTTTTGTTTTGGTTTGATTTTTTTTTTAAGGATTTCATAAAGATTACTGTATTGTACCAAGGTAACAAACACCCAATCTACAAGAGATCAAAGTATTTCAAATACAGAAGCTCTGGTGCTTGGAGTGGGACTAGGGGTACAGCTCTGCCCCAGCCTTGGGACAGCCCTTCTCCATAACCACTTCTCAGGCACTGGGGTTTGGAGAGACTAAAATATCCTAAGACAGGATAAAGAGCAGCAGGATCAACGCAGATGATTCCAAAAGGCAGATGACAAGAGGGAAATTCACTATAAAAACATGACCTCGTTTTAATTTTAGCAGCAGTTTACTACAAATTCACGTGAAGGCGCAGTTACACTCTCCTGGAAAAGTTCACGCACAAGAAAAGGCAGAAAGGCATCCACTGAGCCAGGCACCTACAACAACAGAGAGCAGCACCATCCAGAATCATGGCAAAGCTATTCCAACACTCCCCTTACTATTATTTATTAGTTAAAATTTTTAATTATGTGAATTGATTAGGAACACATCACCAGGGATCCTAATTAATTAGAATTTTAAAAAGGATCACAGACCGGAGATTCCACAAAGAATTGCACAAAGACGTGCATTAAGGGAAAGGCCAAATTAACTTCTCCTTTCTGGTTTATCCAGCCTTTTCTAACAGGACTGTGATCAAATTAACCAAGTAATACCCAAACTCCTCCTGCACAGTAATGCCAACCAAGGCAACAGCTTGAGGATTTCAGACCGTTTTCATTTAACATCCACTTGGTTAAGTAGTTTAGTCCTTCTAATCCATATCTACTTAAATGAGTGTACTCCTAGTCAAATTAGTTTATTCCTTATTTATGTCCTGAATTTGCTTTAGCTGCCTTACCCATGCTCACCAAATTTAGCTCACCAATGTCTATCTGCGTTGATAGACATCAACATCCCTCAGGATCTGATGCAGACTTTTCGTTTCAAAATGTATTTTTCTATTTACCCAAAACTTGGAAAGACAAAGGAGCCATCACATTGACAACACTTGGGAAGGTATTAATTATTAAATTTTCTAATACAAATCCCTGTTCAGAACTGGCTGGTCAGTAGTTTCACAGGCCAGCATGTTCTTCCTCCCTGCCTCCAAGCTGCCATTTCCAGAGCAATGTTTGGATGCTATTGATGCTCTTGGCTGTCGGCTCTGCAAGTACTTTTCCATCAGTGTGACAATGATCCCTATTTATCTTCTGGCTGCAAGAGTCGCTGAGATGATCTGGCAGTGCCACAAGGCAGACAGTTATTTCATGCCCTGTTAAACCCTAATGCGGCTAACTACAGTATCACTCCAAATTTGAAAAAAGCCTTTTTTTTGTTATTTTAAATCTGCTGCCTACGTGTCCAAGTTGAGAACATTGCCTCCTTTTAGAATGGTATCAGAAACCTAAACCCAAAATGCTGTCTGTGAGGTACCATGGTATACTGATTGAGTAATTAATTAATAAGATTAAAACGACATCATTCTGCCCAAGAAACACCTGGAAGTCAAGAAAACAGACTTCTGCATTGTTCAGAACAGAGACTGGCAGTGACCACCCAGGTGCTGCCTGTGGATGAGAGAGTGCAAGTACCTTCTTGAAGATAGAAAATCAGGTACCAAAGGGCTCTCAAGCTGGAGAAGGATGTAGGAATGAATGGCTAACCCCTGGTACATCCAAATTGCAAAGCAAATAGTTTAACACTTATTTTCCTGAGTGGTGATTGTGATCAGCCACAAGGAGAAACCCTGAAAGCTGCACTTCCTCCAGCTCCCATGATGTGCCTGTCTGTATTTGTTACTTTCTAGGAGACACACTTCAGGAAAACAGAAATTAATGGTTCAGCACAGGGCTCTTTGAGCTAAACATGATCACCACGACATCCATGCAGTCAGCCCTAAAAGGCTGGATAGCTCCAGCTTTGGAATAACCCCAAGAAAGTCCCATTTCTTTTCTCATGTGCTCATGTGGCAGCCAAAGGTCATCAACAGTCTCCGGCTACAGGTAAAGGGACAGCACAGGGTCTGGTGTTCTGCATCATGAAAGTTCACAGAAGTTAATTAAACCACACTCTGCAAACCCGAAACAAAAACAAGGCACCATTTCTATGATGATGATTTTTTTTCGTGCTTGTCATAATAAAACATTGTTATTGGATGTAAAAATTATGGAACAAAGTTATGCCTCTCTGGTGTAATATAATGCAATCCATTTAATACTATTTTAAACCCCAAAACCTCATTAGAACAGACAGAATGTAAGAATGACAAATGGGCTAGGAGGAAGCTGGAGCACGAGATGAATTCTGGGCACTCGTCCCCTTCCCGTTGCTGGCGCTGACTTCAGGGATGCCGGGGGAGTGTCAACCACCAGCACCACGTGGGGAGCACAGGGTGCCTGTCACCCCAACAGGAGGGAGGCTGCTCATGCCTTCCAAAGTATCTGCCAAGGCAGGCCTGGGGGTGAAGCTGGAAAGTTCAGCTTAGCCCAAAGTCCAGGCTGGCAGCTGCCAGACAGGCCAGGAGACACAGGTGAAGCTCTGCCTGTCATGGACACACACCCCAATTACCCCAACCCTGGCCAGGCTCACAGGCTGTCAGCTGTAAAATCAACCCAGCCTACACAAACACACACCCGGCAGCCTCATGCTCCTTGGCCAAAATGACACAGCTGAACACTGCAATTACACATTTTAACAGCCTTGGACCACTTTGGCCCCAAGTTTGGTATCCAATGTTGGGAATATAGCCCTGCTGCCTTAGGAATGAGCTGGGCACAGCTCTGTGGGGGGGGGTTCTGCTACCAGAACAAGTAATTGCCATTTAATAAATATAAAACTTGGATAAATGCACTTGTTATCCACACCTGTGCAAACCTTTAACATCAGAAGTGACCAGAGTGGTCAAAACAGCTCTCTTCTCATGCAGATGGAGGTTAAGAAACAAAAGCAGTGTCAAACAACAACATATTTTAGAACAAACGGGCTTATTCCAGAAATAATGCTTCAGGTGAAATCACTTGCATGAATGTGTCTGAGCGGCCAAATACCATCAGCAGAACAAAGGTTCTCTCAAAACACATGGATTCTGGGCCAAATTCGACAGCAATTCTACCCCTGCATAGTGCAAGACCAACACTCCATCACCACACAGAAATTACAGCAACTGCTACCAAAACCTAGCGGAGATTTGTGAGAATCAAATCAGACCCATTCCAGCTACCATGGTTACAGAGTGCTGTGCAGCACACCCTGAGGTGTCAGGTTGCCCTTGGGCAGTGCCTGTTACAAAAACCACGGAGTCTACCAGAAAATGCTCAGTGTGGAGACACTCAACAGTCACACAGCCCAGCCAGCAGCCACACAGATGGATGGTGAAGCTGTACTCACAGTTTGCTCAAAGGAGTGATAAAGAACAAGTGTATTTGCTGGGGGTGGGGTGAGCTGTGGTTTAACCCCAGCCAGCAACTCAGACTCAGGCCAGGGGGAGTAGATAGAATTCAGCAAATAGGAGTATTTTTCTGAAAGTGTGGACAGCCTTTGTGGGGTTGAGGTGTCTTGGGGCGCCGCCACCTCCCGGCCCAGCACAGCCCACAGCCAGCCCCACAACGCTCCTACCTCCACTCCTTGCACCTTCAGTTTCATGTGATCCTCTCTGGTGGTCTTCCCGTCTTTCCTTTTTTTCCAGCAATATCCATCTTTCCTGTATTTCACTTTCTTTCTGTTGTACAGGATCATAGAACCATTCTGTGGTCTAAAAGAAAGAAACAGGTTTGGGTTAAATAAAGCAACAAAACCAGACTGAAAGCATCTATGGAACAACGTCCCACAGACCAGCAAAAGGCTCCACAGAACAGCAACAGACAGGATTTGGTGTCAAATAAATGCTCCCCTTTTGCTGGTGTGACCTGGCTGAAGTGATGTCTGCAATCTGCCAACTCTTGAGGATCTTGTACCTAATGCAGGAAGTGCCAGTGATAGGTTAAAGAAAAAAGAAAAAAAGGGAAGTCTGATAAAATAGCCAACATTTTCACTGGATGTATTTTGACTGCTACATGCTGAAAATTAGAAGGAAAGAAAATTTAGGGGAAAAAAGGATTGTTATTTAATTGCAATTTCTCTCTCTTACTAACACATCAGCAGACTGAGATTCCAACCACCTCTAAGGCTGCACCGGGACATGAATGTTGGCTTAAAATGACAATAAACAAGCAAAAAAGAAGGGAAGGATAAAAGCACGAGCTTGTACATTGTTTTTACTGTTTTGCTTAGATCAGTGCTAGACAGGGAGTAACCTGTTCCCTTCTGAGCACCTTCTCAGCTTCAAAGACACAGGAAAACTTTTTCCATTTAAAAACTATGATGGCAATTTGAAATGTCCTTAAAGGCATGGTGATGCCCAGCAGACAGGAGTCAGTGTAGTTTGGTTGTAGAGAGATTCTGCTGTTTGCTAAGCGGAATCACAACCGAGGCAAGTCTGTTGTAACACTGAGTAGTAACAAATACCCTCCAAGCTGGGAGGCAGTGAGCATTTTTTCCACCTACACACAAATATTTATTGCTTGTGGCCAGAAACCCAAGCCCCATCTTCCCAAACTACACATCCTCCTGTCCCCCAGGTCCCAGCAGCCTGAACCCAAAGGCTCGGGGAGGCTGCTCCTCCTCTCTTCCTCCTACGCACCACCCTGAAAATAAACACTCGGGTGTCAGCACAGCCACGGTATGTTTGACAGCATTGTAGATAGTGCATTAATTCAGTGGAGGTATTATGTATCTCATTTCAGTGTTTATTCTATAAACCCCCAGTCACTGCACGTGTCAGCTCAAACCCTTCTCACAACACCAGAGATCCCCCCGGCACCGTCGGGCTGTGTCCCATGGCTGACGAGTCACCCCCGTGGTCAGGGCAGGCAATGAAAAGAAACGAGAGCTGATCTCCTGCTTGCTGCCTCCGCACTCACACACAGAACACTTCACAAAGCACGGACTCAAAGGACCTGGAGGCTTCTGATGCCAGGGAAATCCTGCGTCCCTCACCCCCAGCACCACACGGGCACAAGCAGGGCACAGCCCAGCTCTGCAGCCTCGCTGCAGCTCTGCAGGGTTGGAACCGGGTCTGTCTGTTGATTTCTGCAATGAAAAAGGAACACAGTGAGAGGGCACCGGCAAAGCAGTTAACGAGATTTATAGAAAATAGAGCCCAATGAAACAAAATCTCTTAAGGATCTCTGGAGCGGTTTTCGATTTTGATAAGGGTGTATCGAGCTGCTTTAAGGCTCACAGAAAGCAGCTGGTTTTTAAAGATAACTTCATGAGATGAGATGCAATTTTAACCTGATCTACACTGCTGCTGTATTTCACCTGCTGTAAGGAAGAAGAGAGGAAAGCTCTGCCCTGCTCATCCCTCAGCTTTCAGACATAGCCCAGAGCAGCCAACTGATCGTGTGGGAAGATGCGGCAGGGGAGGCCTGCCGGGGATTCCCTGGGCATGTGACAGATGCGACTCCAGCCCAGATCTCTGGGGGTTTTGCCACTCAGCCCGAATTTGGGGATTTCCTTTTTCCCTTTGCAGATGAGAGCGACAAAGTCACAAGCCTGAGAGCAAGCTGCAATTCTTGATTGGCTCTGGATTTCCTCTTGATTTCCTCTCCTTTCCGAACCTGTGGCATTTAAAAGCTGCCTAATCTCTATTTTGGTTTCTTGCCTGTGCCTGAGGGGAGGAGAGGGAAGGACAGGAAGAGTAATTGCAAAGCAGAAAGCCTTTTGTCTCAAGTATTGATGAGATCTGCGATGCTTTCCTCCCTCTCACCCTGCTATCCACCTCCAAAGCTCCCACAAATTACCACAACAGCCTAGGAGCTACTTTTGCCCAAATTGTTCCTGCTGCAGCCAGGAAGAAGATCCCAAATTCCACTTTCCTACTTATTTTTAACGTGAACAATTATCCACTGCAGTTGATGAGTCTGGGAACCTGTTTGTTGCTTGGGGCAACCCAGGGCTGCTGACAGTGCTCAGGAGTGATCCAGGCCCCTGGATAAACCAGAGTTTCCTTCAGTAAGACAAGGAGAGGGAGGAATAGAGGAAATGGGATTTCCAGGGAAGATTTTCCAGAGATGTCATTTTGGATTTGACACCCAACTCAGCTGTGCATACTGACCTCTGGCTCTAAGTCCTGCTCTGAGTGGGTTTTGTTTCTTTTGGATTAAGTCCCTCACCTGGGTCATAGGAATATAAACCTACTTATCTTGTTAACAGGAACCAAATGCAAAGAGGGAATAAACAGAAAGCAAGTTAAGGTTAGGATATTTTGGTCAACTGATGCTTCATATCCGCTTCTCCATTAGTGCTCCAATTTATGTCCCTCTGGCCTGAAGGATGGAGATTTCCCCCTAATCACATTACTGCAATATTAAAAATGCTGTTCAGTTTAACCAGTTCCCTCTAAATTGTCACATCGAGATGTGGTAAATGTCAGACATATCAGTTAATGAAAACTACGTTTTACTGCCTCAGGAGCTGGGGGTGCCAAAAGGGAATTGCAAATACTGCAAATCCAAAAGTCTCTTTTTCAAGATAACAGAGCAAGATCAGCCAGAACCATTCCTTGAGAAGGTCCATGGCTCTAGGAGTTATTTTTTATTATATCATCTCTATTTATTCCAGTTCCAATCTAAGGAGGATATTTAAAGGACAAATATGGCTATTTAATGCAGCTGCCATAAAGCAGAGGTACCATACACCAGACCCTTCCTGTACCTCACCAGTGCACGAGCAGAAGCTGCCCCCAGTGCCTGGGTGACAAGCCCCCTCCATCCCTGCCACCCACCACACTGAGAAATGCCTCCTGCAAACAGCCTGGTTGATGCTATTTTTCACCTGCACATTTTCTCTGGCTAAGAAGTTATCATGGAGCCAAGGGACAACAGGAAGGGGCTATCTTCCATCTTCTGCATCTATACATGATAATAATGAGAAATTAACTTCTGCTTTCCCAAAGGAGCAACCTACTGATGCAGAAACTGGCTGGGAAAAGCTGGAGTCGTGGAGGAAGCCATGAAAAAAGACTGCCTTTCAAGAAAATATTGCACCAAATCCTTGTCCTCGTTTCCTTACGAATGCAAAGAAGACCAAGTCCTTGAACCAGTCTTCATCCAGGCCAGTTTGGGAGTGGGGAGAAGTGCCAAAAGCGAGTGTGACAACGTGCCTTCCACTCAGCTAATGCCCTGCAGAGCTCTGGGGCTGGCAAACACTGCAGGCTGATGTACTCCAAGTAACCATCTATTTCCTTGTTCTCTGCACTGTGTGCAGCTGGGCAGCCCTCTCACTGCAGCAGTGATGGACAGGGACTGTCAGTCAGGAGTGCTGCCTGGCTGACATCATGCTCTCAGAAACACCTCATCTCTTATTTCTTGTTTCTGCCCAAGAGAAATATCTGATGACTGAAGTTATTTCTCCCCTGAGGAATGCTGCTCTTCAAGTCTTCATTTACCTTGACATTTCCCCCCACTGCATCTGTGGCTTATCAGAAGATTAAAGCCCAAATGGAAAACTGAAAGAGGAATCTCAAGCAGTTGCAGCCGTTGACATCTCACCTGCCCTTGGCCATGCAGATACCTGGACACTCTCTGCTGGTTTAGGAGGTCACCCAGACTCATTAAGGATGGAAGCACCCAAGGCCAAGGCAGAGCCATAACCCCTGTGCCAAGGGCATCACCCTACCAGACCAGAGATGCACCTGGAGGATGCTGTAACAGGTAGATCTCTTCCATACTGACAGTAAACTTTAAAATTCACATGTGCAAATGTTTTCAAGACTGTGGGAACTTTGTCCATCACAGCTGTTAGAGATCACACAAAAATTTGTTTGACAAACACTTTTACCCCCCTCCTAAACAAATCCTTGGCTTTGACCCTCAGGCAATGATTCATATTTGCCCTGAAATAAAAGAAACCCCAGCATCTGCCCAGCCTGCACCAGTGGGACCAAAAACCAAAGAAAAGCCTCCCAATAACTTAATGCAGACATTCAGACTTCACCATAACTGCTGGAAAGTCATGGCATGTGATGGGGAGAGGCTGCTGCTGTTACAACCTCTGCTCTCCTCACTGCAGGTTAGGATTATTGGCACAGGACCTGAAGAAATCACAGATTATGTGTTTGAAATTTGTCTGATCTTTGAACTCTGCAGGGATGAAATAAAGACTTCAGAAAAGTCTTCTTATCCATGTAGTAGGAGGTATAAATCACAAGGAAACGTAAATATGCTGCAAGTTTTTTGTATCTAGAAGTAAATGTCATTTGCATTTAAGATGTAAGTGAACTTGCTTCATATCTACAATATTTAAGAAGTTAAAGTCTAAAGTCACAGACTTAGCAATTTTATCCAGAATTGCGGTTAACACAATGGCTAATCCCATCAAGGGGGCATTAATTGGTGTCTAGATGCTCCTTCTCATAGCAGCAGTAGGCCATAAAACTTAATCCTTACCTCCTCTTTCCAGCATGTAGCCTCCGTGTTCATCAATAAAAGTAATGTGATTCATTAAGTATGGGAGTAATTACCTGCGGCTCCAACAAACAGGACTGAACGAGCCAAGCCAGTGCCAAGTTGGCTTTTGTGCCGTCGCACAGAAACTGCCAGGGGCTGCCAAGGAAAACCCTTCTGCAAGATCAGGATAAATGCTGATGGCTGCAACACAAGCTGCAGACCACTACACAGCTGCTGGGCATTTCCTTGGTGTGGGCTGGGATACCCATCAACAAGTCCTACCCCAAGAGCAGCTCCTTGGGGATATTTAAGGAGTGATCAGGATGCTGGTGCCACAAAAACACATAGTGGAGATAATCTGTTTGCACAGTGCATTGGTACAGAAGTGAATCCCTGGAACATCTGGGGTTCTGCTAACAGAGGGAGGACCCGACTGTCCTCCCAGCAGTGATGTCCCTGCAGCACAGTGCAGGCAGTGCCAAGCACAGCAGCTTCAGCTGTGAGTGACAGGGAGGCAGAGCCTTGCCCGTGTCCTCATGGGTCTCTCCATCAGGCTGCAGAGGCTGAGAGCAACAGGGCAGCTCCAGGCACCTTGGTACAACAACAACTCTGACCAGCACCACTCCTTCCTGTGCCAAGACCTGTACTCACGAACGTGGCAGAAATGAATGTCTTTGCTCTGTGTCCTTGCTCTTGACACAACTACAAAATAGGTAATAGTGCTACCAGCACTAATAAGAGTGATGAAACTAACAGGATCTGACTTCTCAGTAGCCATTTACTCTGCTGCCATTTATGTTTAAGTGTATTACAGCCAGCCCCAAAGTGTGAACTCCATGGAAGACTGACACAGCACCTCTGCCTATCTTGGCCATTCAGCCTGATGAATTCCACCGTTACAATTTTCTTTTCAAAGCCAATTAAAAAAAAAAATCCAGCAAAAACCAGGTTTACAAGGAAGTAGGTATGTCATTTGTAAGCACAACCAGGTGGGTGAGCTCTGCTCCCCCAGTGACACAGAGGGTCAGAACTCAGTTCAGCACTTTGTCTGGACATCTGTAGGCAGGAGGATCCTTCTGGAAACAGCACTGTCCCAAAGCTGCATATTTAGTTCAAGCAGCTAACAACAGTTTTTCCCACATTTTACTCAGCAACATGATAATTCATGTGTTGATGGCTCTGAACTCTTAACAGACTTGAAAAAGAAATTAGAAACAATCTTTATGAACTCCTCAGCATACCGAGCAATTGAAGCCTCCTTGTAACGATGTAGGACCAAAGACAGAATATTAAAATTGTCATTAAGTGGAATGCACATGAAATGCTAAAAAGTCTTTCTGCAAATTATTTCTTGATATAATGTCATGCTGTAGAACTAAATCTTAGTACAAGGTATGAAAAAAGACAGTTAAATCAACTTTGTTCATTTAAATATAATTTTAAAAGAACTTGCATTCATCTCTTTATTGCTCAAGGATTTTTATCAATTTCTTTAGCCCTCATTTATTTCTCTTCCCTACTCCCATGGGGATACCATTTGATTTATTGGGAATTAATTCTTACAATTCATGAATTCTTTAAACTATTTTCAGATTAATCACCACCATCTCCACTGGTGCACTGAGGAGAGCCCCGTTCCCTCTCTGTGCTCACACAGACCAAAGGGCTCCAGCCCCCAGGTGCCAGCTGCCATTCTGCCTTATCAATTGCTCTCTCCATGGACCCAGATTATTACAGTGAGGACCAAGGGCTCCAATTAACTTTTAAAAGACTTATTTGGAGATGGCCTCCTCCTGAGGGTGGTACTTCAGTTCTAAATCTGGTCACTTCCCGGCACAGCAAAAACAAGTTTGTGCAAACACTGCTGAATTCTTATGGGGAAGGAAGAATATGGAAGAAGAGTTCTATTTATTCAGTTAACTTAATTCCTGTTCACTCTCCCCACTTGTAACAACCACCAGCTTCAGGCTGACAAGGTTTCCACAACTGTGTCAAAGTGGGGCTGTACCTTGCTTTTGTCCAAAACACCACATCCCAGGGAAATTTACCAGGATGCATGTGAACCATGTCCTTGGGCTCTGGCAGGTCTCACCTCCCCAGCACAGAGGCTGGTGGGAGTCATGCCCCAGCTCTGCTGGTAACTGGGAAGAATCTCACTGGGGATGGGAGGAGAGCAGAGGTCTGAGGAAGAAAAAGGGTTCTCCCTCTGCTAGCAGCATGCAGCTTGACTCATGACTTGAGACACTATAAAAATCCGTAAATATTTGAAAATTGAGTACTAATAAATTAATTATAAATTTTAATTGAGAACCACTTCAAATCATAAATGCAGTTCAACAGCTGATGAACTTCTAACAGTGCAGGCAGCAAAAGAGCAAAGACTGGAGGAACTGGGGAGGGAGCAACTCCCCAGTTGTGGTCTGGTAACACATCTGTCCCCTATCAGCACAGTCAGGCCCAGCAGAAGATGGGCAGAGCACTATGGAAAGGGCTGGAGAGGGGACACAGTGCTTCTCAACAGCCAACACCAGCTCACTCTGTCCAGGCAAAAGCATCATTTGCAATATTGCAAGTGAATTAAAAATGTTGATTTGCCTTGGACTCCGTCAATTACTGGGACTACATTGATTCCTAATTAATAGTAACTGTGTACATAAATCTGGATTAACCTGGAAACCAGAGATGCTCCAACTGTCCCAGAAGGTGGGCTGATTGGGCTGCCTGTCCTCAGCTCACAGCCCAGACCACCAGCTCTGTGTAGGGCTGAAGCTTAGGACTGAGTCAGCTGTTGAGGTCAGTTTTAAGATGGGGCAACACAAGGAACCCCAGCCCTGTCCAGGCAAAGTCAGGGCTCCCAGGGCACAGCTCACTGTGCATCCTCCAAATGGGTTCACAAGTGGTGGCACTGACCAAGCCTGAGCTCTTTTCAACAGTCACCAACAAGAGATGTGCTGGAATGCCCCACAGCAGCCTGTTCTCAGCCCTTCCTCTCTTTCAAATGAACCTCACAAATATAATCTGTTTATTTATATCAATTTAGTCCCATCAATTAATGATGACAAGGCAATTAACTAGAATGCCAGACAGTAAAAAATAACCACATAATGCCTTCTTTAGAGGAAATCTATTATGTAATTCCAATCGGTCTTCATTAACACAAAGTATTCCAGTAAAAGGTAGTAATCTAGTTATAGTCTGTGAAATATGAAGATCCGCAAAGTAATTTTTCAGAATTAAGGGTATTTTTAGTCAATAAGAAGAAAACCTGTCTGCATTTTTTCTGCAAAAAACTTTTTTGCAAAAAACTACACAACTCCATAACATAAGGTACCGGTACTGAGCAAGCTGTGCAGCATCACCAAAGAGGCATTAAATTCCATTCATCACCTCCCTTCCCCACAGGGTTCGGGGCCTGGATCAAGCTGAGAGCATGGCTTGCACCCATTTTTTCCATCCCTTATCCAACACTTGCTTCACAGGTGCTGGCACCAGAGAAAGGAGTCTCAAACCAGCAGTTACAGCAGTTTTCAAACACCCTGACAAGCAGGTATTGCACTGATTAGTGTTCAAATCAGTGTTCACATCTCTATTTAGATGATGATGATGCAATAATACCCCACTCATCCTAGCCATGAGCTCTCCTTCACACACTGGCTCCACGACTGCCATGAGTGACAGGAGAATGGTACAGCATGACCTGACCTGGTTCATTCCTACCTGATGGACTGAGCAAGTAACTTGTGCACAGAACAAAGACAAAAAGTTTGCTTCAGCATTTCATGTGAGACACTTCAGAATTAACAGTGTTTTAATGGCGCTAGCCTAATTTTTCCATTGTATATATTAAAGATTCAATTTTTAGGGAAAATGAGATGAAAAACATGAGTCCACAAAACAATCAGCTTAATTATGGAAATACATATTTTCTAATTTTAAGCCTTATTCCCCTTCAAACTCATTAATAAACTAGTAGTTGATAAGAGAGAATTAACCCCAAATACAGAAAATCCTGCAAACAAAGAACACAGACAAATACAGAAGTAGTCAACCACTTCTCCAAAACATGCCCAAGCTGTTAAGTAGTCTCGACTTAAAATTTCTAATGAAGCAGCTTAAAAATCCCAAATTCCTACAGGAATGTGTTTACAATACAAACTCAATTATTGTCTTATTCTGATGCTTATCTTTTCTTACACCCTCTCAGCTCATCCTACTTTGGAATTTAATTACATTCCAGTATTTTGAGTTCAGATGAAATTACACTTTTTCTGATTAATTTAGCCTAAACCAACTTTTGAAAACAGCCAATCCTTTTTTCTGTCGTGCCCTAATTCGTAACCCTAAAAATCAGCATGAACTGCCCTTTTAAACCTTGTGTCACCCCACCACAAAGCCACGCTCACTGTCCCCAAACCCAGCACAGCACCCAGCATTGCTGGGTCAATGTTTGCCCAATTTCTTTAGATCAAAACCCTCCTTTTCCCCTTACCTCTGTTATTTTCCGAGCTCGGTTGACTGAGAACAGTCAAGGGGTGACTGTTCCCTACACCCTGGTGCAGGGAAGGCGCGACCTTTTTCTGTTTAGTTAAAATCCAAGGGCAATGTTCTCACAAGGACGTTTCAGCTCAGTCACCACAGGAGAAGCACAAGATGGAAACACAGGCTTGAAGCAGGCCCAGCACTCAGCTTCCCCCAAACCAAATCCCAGGCCATGAAGCATTCCCTGATAGACACCTGATGCTTCCCACAGAACGCCCTGCCAGCATGGTGCCGGGAATCCCGGCCTCTCCCAGGCTGCCTGAATCCAAGCACAGCCTCCACAGCTTTCCTCTCACCTCCCTCCCACCAGTTGTGATCTGATGCAACTGTCAAATCCTCGGCATGTTTGAAACCTACTTGTTCAGGCGCCAAGTGGAGATTCATCTAATCCCTGCAATGAGCCAGATGCTGCAATTGTGTTAGTGCCATGCAAGACTTTCACTTTCCAGAACTTCACCAAATTTTTAATATCAGCAAGACACTAGGATTAAATGTTAGCCCCCGTATGAACTACATAATCTGAAGAAAAAACCCAAACCCTACTCAATTGTTTTCATACATCACCTAGAGTGCCCTCATATACTTCCTAAGGGCAGAATCTTGTCTCTAACCACTGCCCACTCTGGCACATCAACACTACAACAGTGGGACTGTGCCACACGTCACCTGCTTTGGTTGGTTTCCCACCTGCGTGTGCCTCTGGCTGGGAATCTAAAAAAAAATCTTTAAAAAAATCTAAATTCTGATCCAGGCCCCAAATACTATCTCACCCAATACTAGGGATTTCGGTAATGGCAGGTGGGCAGACTAAAGGAAACCATAATAGATATAACAGTCCCTCCAGATCTGTGCAGGATTAGAAGTGACTTTTTTATAAATTTCAGGAGTTGAGGGGATGAGAGCAAGGATTGAAGAGGAAAAGAAACTAGACCAGAGCAGCAGTTAGAAAAGCCTGGGAGTAAAACCAGTGGGAGAAGAGGAGGCAGAGCAAGCACGTAAAGCTGTGATTATAAAATCCTCCAAATCTTCATATCCTAAATTTAAAGCAGAGCACAAAATACTGCCCTGGCTCTTGGCTAGTGCTGTTCTCAAAGGCCACAGTTTGTCAAAAAAAAGTTTGCTGCATAATTTAGCACCGGTTGGGTCTTCTAAAGCTGCCTGGGATTACAAATGCCATTAAGCAAGGAGACATGTCCCCATGCCACATCACCACCAGTGTTACCATCCTTGGCCTAAAGCATCTTGCCTGAATATTGCAAAGTAGAAATAAGAAGCTGAACAGTGGAAGAGCCATGTTTCACCTTGGCATTGGGAGTTGGGACTGTGCCCTGCTTAGTGAACCCAACGTCACCTTAGTGTATTTTCTTGGCAACTGGTCCAACAGTGTCATCCTTTCTTAGCTGTTGACAAATCCTGCTATACAGCAAAGATTTGTACCAGAGCATTAATTTAATTACTGTAAATAAACCCAGCAACTTGGCTGAATGGTTTCAGGAGTTACCAGCCCAGCTGAGGCCAGGACCTGTAATCCTGCTGCAGTGATGTTCTGTGTGACATCCCAGGTAACACACTGCTACAGCATCCACTGCTTCCAAAGATCCAGAAAAAGCCTTCCAAACAACTTGGGGTTACTGCCACAGAGACACAGCCCCAGCCCACTTTGGCTCCTGACTGTACTGTGGTTCCAAGAGCAGCCCCACTGGTGCCCTGCAGCACTGGTGGTTCCAAAGCCCTTGCAATTGTGTGCAGGTCACAATTCCAGCCCATGCTCCACTGCCACGCTGCTGTGAATGAGCTTTGGGAGGCTGCTGAGAGAACTGATGGCACCCCAGAGAAACAGGTCAAACAGAGGCTCTTGGACATGCTGCTAAAAGAAGTTTTTTCTCTCTTAAGGAAATGTGGAAAGGTTCCTGCAATTATCACTTTGCTTCTTTTGCTTGTAACCGTGTAAACCAACCCCTAATACCCTGTTTACTCACTGCAGCAGCATAACAGCAGAGGGAAACACGGGAGCCCTTTATCCAGAGAGAATTAAATAAAATAGTGGGAACATCCCACAAATACCAAAGTCAATTAATTCATTTGTTACAGGGCAAGAGTCCTGCATAATTTGTCCTCTGAGTAGTTTATTTTAGTTAATTGCTTATCCAGCAAGAAGATCTCCCCTGCATGACCCATTTGCTGTGCAAGAGGCTCGACTGATGAGAAATAAATGGTCACCTTCCAGAGGGCACGGACTGACAGCAGGGACACTCCATATGCTGCTCTGGGCCTCAGACCACATCCAAGGAGAGGAATGCACCCATAACTTGACACCTCAAAAGCAGGGTGAGTGTTGGTGTCCAGGTTCTCCTGAGGGAATCAGGAGACCACAGTTCCCCTTTCCAGGACAAGCAGAAGGGAAGGCTGCAGATAAGGCATCCCCCACTAAGGCTTTACTTCCACCCAGCTGCATCACTGCAACTCAGAGCAATGTGTTCACCCATCTCTCGCCTTTTACAACAGCACTTAAGGAAACAGAACAATTCCAGTTGTGAGGGTGGAGCTCGTTGTCAGCCACATCACCCTCTCAGCTTCTCTACCAGAGTCAGACAGAGCAGAGGCAGAACCAAATGGCTTAATGCCTCACTGGTACATCCCCTCTCTGTAAACATTGCTGGGGAACAGGTGGAACAGAGCTGTCAGACCCACAGCTGCCTTCAGCTGGCCAAAAGATGGAACCAGAACAAATGTTATTGGTCTCATCAAAATTTTGTAAATTGAACAGTGAAATGGAACAGCCTTATTTGTCTTAATTTAGTTCATCCTTGACATTTACAAAATAAATACAGGAGTAACACTATGGGCACAATTCACTCTCACTGATGGCAGCAGAAATCACACATGCTGTGACAAAGGACAGAGAGTGACATGGCTACTGTCTGCTGGAAGCAGAGCAGACAGAGGGTGCCAGAGGATCCCCAAGGGATCCACCAGTACCTCTCAGCTCAACACCTCCCTGCAGCATCAAGTACATCCTCACTGGACAGAGACAGGCAATGCTGAAAGGAGAAGGGGGAGGACTGCAAGATGATGCTTTGAGATTGGCTGGGCAGAGGGTTTCAAGTCACCACCAAAGAGGCAACAGGATTTCTGTCAGGAAAGCTTCAAGCTTTCACATTCTACCAGGAGGCTTCTGATGGGCTTTTACTGATGCTTCATCTCCCTCAGAATCAATAGGAAACAATAATCCCACGGCTAGGCATAAATCATGTTGCACAACTCGGCAAATCATCACGTGGGATGCCTTGGGACAAGGTCGCTTCTTTATTTCCAGAAACAGCACCATTAATGGTTTCTGCCTGCCAAGCAACACGATTCCCACTTCACAGCACTGGAAATCTCCATCCTGCACTGAGCCCAGCCAGTGTCTCCACTTACTGCAGAGCAAATGTGGGCAAAGCTCATCACAGCTGGTGGGTACCTGGTGGGTGTTGGTGCTGGGGATGAGCCAAGGAGGCAGAGGGACTGAGGAGGGACAGATGCCCACCCGCCCTGACACCAGTCCTGACATGTGCCACCTGCCTGAGGCCACAAAGCCACTCTTCATACCAGTGCCAACACACGCCCACCTGCCCAGGGCTGCAAAGCTGCTCCTAAAACCCCTTTTTCCACTTGTCATGCTGGTGATGCTGCTTCAGGTGCAGCAGCCCCGGGCAGCAGACTGCGCTGTCTGTTTATGGGAAACAAAGCTGCCGCAGCACCAGTCAGAAACTCAACACTCCCACAAACAGCAGTTCTGGAAAACCCCAGCAGCACCTTCCCTCATGTCTCTTTGCATCATGTCAGTAACTTACAGGAAACAAAACGGGCCGGCAGAGTTATCCGAGGGTGTGAGACTTTAGGTACATCTGTAATTAAAACACAGACACCAAAGCTGCGAAGCAGCGCCATAAAGCAGATCATTTTACAGCTGGCTGGGCTCCCTCTGATGTACTTGAGAACCATTTTTAAGTGACATAAAGTTTAACATACCGGTACATCTGCCTACCCACCAGATTCTACACGGAATTTAAAATTTAATTATATTAAAGTATTGTTACAGTGTGCGTAGCAAGAACGCCAACCAAGTGTAACTTGAGGAGAATCTTTGCCAGATTGTTGTAAATCTGTGTTTTCAGGACTAGGAAGAAAAAAAAGAAAAATTCAAACCTGAACACCTGTATCAGTGTTCTCAGCTTCATTACTGCTCACCCATCAACAACTGCTCCACGTTTGGGCTGAGCAGAATCACACACTTGCCCAGTGTTTCACCACGATGTCAAGGCACACCTACAGCACCTGTGCCTGCCAAGCAATTACTCCTCACACCACAGCAAAAGCAAAGCCTGCTCACTGCCTACACACACTTATTCAGCACCAAAAGGAAAACCTTAACGTCTGCAGGCAGCTCCTCATCTTCCAACAACCACAACACAAACCAATCTGTCCTCTCCAGGCTGAGCAGCAGGTCCTCTGGGATGCTTCCAGCTGCTCTGCATACACAGGCACAAACATCCTCCCCCCAATTCCATGTTAACAGCACATGCTGGCTAACATTCCAATGGGCAACTTAAATAACACTGTGCTTGTCATATAAGACACTGTCCCCATGAGGAAATCAAAGCATCAACCCCCTGGACACAGGACACCCTCTACCCCAGGCTGAGGGGGCCCAATCCCTGCCAGCCCAAGATGGTCACAGTGCCTTGCTTCAACCCTGCACTCCAGCCTCAGGACCAGGTTTCCTGGATGCAAAAATCCTTGTCAATAAATAAAGAACCCAAATAAATAGTTTCTTTTTCATCAGTTGCTACTTGCAGCTATTAAGATGCAACAAGCAGTTGCTGGATGGTGTTTTTGACGCAGAGAATGTATTGGAAGAAACAAGGGAATATCATTAAGGGTCAATTAGGAGCAACTTAAAGGTTATTTTTGCATATCTTACCTCCTGGACAAAAGAAGGTACTTCAGTGCCATATGAGAATATAAATTAAATTGCAAAAGTCTTTAAAATGTGACAAAGACTTTCATTTTGTTGCAGTTTAAAACAGCCTGAAGAACAAACAGCAGATCTCCTGCAGCTCTGCAGCCTGCACATATGACGCAGGAAAGGGCAGGTCCAAGGTGGTTCCACAACAGCCATCAAGCCCTGTCCTTCACGGCTCCCTTTGATAGGAAGCACAGAATGCTGGACAATATGGAATTGTCAGAAATCCCAGCCCAACACTTCTTCCAGCACACTCTCTCCTTTCCTCTGTTCTACCCAGGACAGATCCTCACTGATCTGCCTCACAGCCTGGGAACCCCCAATCACAGGCCCAGCACAGGGGGCTCACACACACGGAGCAGCATCCCCAACCCTAAGCATCCTCCCATGCAGGATCAAGAAGAGGCAGGGCCTGCCAAATACAGAATGTCAGCGTTGTCCAAGGCCACGTTGTTTTCCTTGGCCATACCCATTGACAGAAACACCTGCTGAGCCTTGCTGCAGGCAGATGGGTTTGCTGAATGATTTCACTGCTTTGTTATCAGATAATTGCTTTTTCTGATGAGTCCATGTTTTCCAGAGTTCTCTTCTCCTCCAAGGGGCAATGCTGCAGGACTCTTTTGAGTCCACATGAAGAGGAGAAGGAGCCTTTGCACCCCAGCCCTGTGTGCCTGCAAAGCCAGGCAGTGGGAGCAGGTGTTCGTGTCCATGGAGCCACCAACTCTGACACGTATCCCTCTGAAATGTGGGAAAGCCCAAGCCTGGTGATCATGCACAGGGACTGCAGAGCCACTGGTGGGCTGGAACAGCCAACCTTCAGCCTCTGTGCCAGGTGAATCCACGACAGAAACACAGACCTTTTGCCTTCATTGTCCAAGTTGGCCGGTGACATCTTCTGCTGTGACACAGCTCTTCTGAGCTGCCAGCTAAATACAGAGAGAAACCAGCTCTCCCAGAGGACCAGCACACACCAGCCTGGATTTGACATGGGAAGAACTTGGAAGGAATACTTGAAGGCCATCGCCTGAGTCAGAGGCCAGGCATCTGGATGGCTCCCAGCAACTCTGCCCTAAGGTCACTTTACAATCAACTTGGTGAGCTGTTAAAAGAATTCATTATTGGTGTCTCAACACCCCTGGACCACAGTAGCTAAAAATCTATATGAACTAAGGGCTCTTAAAACCATCTGTGCACTGTTTATTCTCTGCAGGGAAAATAAAGAGAAGGAAATACTGAAAGCAGCAAGAAGAAAGTGTTGAGAGTCATGAAATCTATAAAGTGTAAAGAGAGATGTGCCACATTTAGCAGGGATTATGTCAAGCAGCATCCCAAGCCAGGAGTGCTGACAGCACACACACACTGCCTTCAACAAAGGAAAATAGGTCGTACACGACCCCAAACATGCCAGCAGAGCTTCCAGCAGCATGAGCAGAAAACTCAAATTTCAGCACTGCCCATGGGCAAGGTTAATGATCCTGGATCCTATGGAGAGTACGAGCCATATGAGAGAGCAGGACCTTTAAAACGTGCCGTGAAAGCCTAAACAAGGTCTCGAGAGGACTTTTATTTGGAACAAGCACAAGGGGACATGGACAGAACTTGTGCCACCAATCACAGCTCTGGACAGTTGCTTTTCCACAGCCTCCAGCTCCCATGAGCTTCTCCTCCACGGGGAGCCTCTGTCTCATTTCCCAGCAGCCAGGACATCCTGGCAGCAGCATCCACTCCATGCAGTGGGACAGCTCTCACACAGAACACATTGGAAAGAAGGCTCACAAGGTAATGGCCTAACACAGTGAATTAATTCCAAAGCACAATTGTTTTCAATCTTCATTTAAACCCAACCTTACCTAATCTCACTTTAACGACATAGGAAATGGAAATTCCCTTAATAATATAAGTTATGAATATTTATTACCCTATTTTTTACCTGAAAATGGAGTAATTCAATTAATTTTACTATTAATTATTTAATACAGAATTAATATACTGCAAGATCCTAACTTTTCTTTATGATGCTGCTGATAAAGATATCCCAGATAGGGGATGTTCCTTATGCTGGACTGATGGACAGGTAAGGCACAGGGTGTGTTTCCTGGGTGATGAGCATCTGGACAGGAGGTGGGGAGGCTCCAAGGACTGCAGCTATCCTGCTCTCCCCGTCCAGTAGGGCTTGTCGCCCCAGCAATACCTCTGTGTCCTTTCCAAGACATGAAGCAGGAAGGGGCAGAAACACACCTGAACTGCATTCCCAGATGGAAAACTGAGCTTGCAGGTTCTGTGCACAGCCAAGGCTTTTCCATTGCCTAGGGCCCACTTGTGAAACAGTGAAGTCACCTCAGATCACTTAAGACTATTTTTAAAATAGTGTAGAAATGCTAATGGCAGAAGGCACCTGGAAACAGAGAAAGCAAGGTATCTTCCTCTGGCAGAATGCTTCTGGACTCAGAAAACTGACTTTGTCATTGAAATTCCAAAGTAAATAACAATTAAGTTCTACTTGATATATAAATGTCAAGTAATTTTTTTTTTGTCATCGTGATTTGCATTTAAACTTGGAAATGTCAGACACTTGGCCCTGCTGCATTAGCAGAACGCTTCCCCCGCCCCGCTGATGGAACACCCGCTGCAGATTACCCAGCACATCATCAAGTAACCAAACACCATTCCAAGGGAGCCTCAAGGTCGATGCTTGCGAGGTGTACTCGCTAATTTATGTTGATCAACTGGAGTGCTCAAAAGACTATTGTAATAATGCTCCAGTACATTTATATCAGTGTATTCAATCAATTGGAGTAGTTCAACAAGAAGTTGCATAAAAGAAGCAATTTTAGGGACCTTTTCTGAAGGTTTGGCATAGCTCCTTCAATGCCACCACAACGGCAGGAGGGCCTCCCCTCTATGTCCATGACTAAAGCAATACCCAGCTCTGCTGTAAACATGGGAATCTCTGTTAGGGAAAGAGATAAAAACATTCAGAACAGCAAGCTTGGCTCCAAACCAGCTCATCCCTCACTACCACCCTCTGCCTTAGCTCAGTGACCTGTGAGGCATCACAGCCCAGCCTGACCTGACCCTCTGCAGCAGTTTCTTTGCCGGTGGCTGAGCTGGACAGCACCAAAACCCTGTCACCAGTATCAACCCTCTGCCGATAGCTGCAGCAGCACCAGCTCCCACAGGCACTGTCCAGCAGTGACTCCTCACAGCACATTATACATCACAGTATTAGGAAACTCTGTGTGTGTCAGTGGTGCAATTAATTTTTATTAATTTTGTGAGATGAAATTAGTAGCACCCACAGCAGCAAACAAAGAACGGGGAGTGTTCCAGTTCAGTGCCAAATCGATGTCATTAATTCTGTAATACTGGGAGCCCTGATTGTAGCAACTCAGCATTTAACTCTTCCAATTAATTTTTATATTAAAAAAAAAAAAAAAAAAAAAAATAACCACCCCATNAAAAAAAAAAAAAAGAAAACTAACTCAACAATTTCAGAAGGACCTTGAACTCATGTCACAACTTTCCTTCTCCTGGGACATTCTTTCTTCCAAATGTAAACACACAAGAGGAAGGTAAGGAAATGTTCATCAGAAAACTATTTTCATGCATTCCCTTTAGCAAACCAAGCTCTTAAGATCAGTAGATGCTGCTACAAGAACATTTATAATCTCGTATCTTTAATGATACCATGTAGAGCCAGACTAGTTAATGTGTTTTCTGACCCCTTAAAAGGCTTCTCTGGCAAAGGCTCAGCCAGAAGTTGTTTTGAATTAATTCTGAAACTGGGATTACCAACCCAGAAAAAACCATTGCTAATAGTAACTGAATTACCTGCTGTTCTGCAGCCAAGGAGAGCCTCACAGCTGCCACCAGCAGGAAAGATCCATTCAGGGCCCTTCCACCACCATGGTAGTTCCAGGTCTTGGAGAACCACTGAGAAAGCAATTGGGTTTCCCACATCTCCTTCCCAGGTGCTACACTTTTTAATACAACAAGCAAATGCATTACTTACGGATGTCACAAAAATATACAATCTGGGGGAGAAAAAGCCCACAAAAGTAAAACAACACAGCTCTTTTGCTCCCAAATTTCATGGAAAGCAGGTCCTGTGTGCGCCCCACCTGCAGCTGCACTGCAGAGGTGCAGAGAAGGCTTCCACGTCCATCCTCTCCTCAGCTGGGTGCTGTGGAACACCTGGAATCAATCTGTGCTATTTGTTAGGGTGGCACTGCTCCCTGTGTCCCACTGTGACCTCTGTCCCTGCTCATGGCAGCAGGAGGTGATGCCAAACCTGGAGCACGCTGCTCCAGGCACCTGCAGCACCGGCCCCTGTAATGGATGATGCTGGGATGCAGGATGCTAGAATAGACTTTTCTCTCACCTGGGTCCCAGCAGGCTCCTTCCAATGGCCCAGCCCTCTGCAATAGGAAAGGGGTGGATTGGGAAAAAGAAAAACAGCAAAAGCCCAGCAAGACCAGAAAGCAAGAGTCGTTCTCTGTGTTAGTGAGACGTATGGAGCCAGAATATAGCTGCAACAGCAGGAAAACATCCACAGCCAAAATTCCATGTCTGGGTTCCCAGGGGAGCAAGAAGTTAAACATTTATGGCAGCACAAAGAAGACATGACATTTACTGAATAATAAACTGCAAACATGTCTGTTAATGCAGCTTTTTGGGACCTCCTCACCATCAAACACTTAACCCCAGCAAGGGAAACATCAGAACGCAAACAATCCCCATGCCTGTCTGTGAACAGGCGGCACATGGTAGGGCTGGTGCTTTTTTATTTATTTAAAGTTAGAGGCAAGGGACCTCTGTCAAGATAAACAGCCCACGACCTTGCTCTGAGACTTCAGATCTGCTCATCTGAAGAGATACAATTAAATCCTGAGCAATCGGGTTAAAACTTTAACCTGCCAAGACTGTAGCTGTTCCATTTTTAATCAATCTGATTTCATTCAATAAAATGCTCATTAAGGCAATTAATGGGAGTTTGGTGTCACAAGCCATCAGGCATGACTGGGAGTTTCCACTTGGTGGTCAAGGCATTGATCAGTGAGTCAAGTCATCAGCGCGAGAGAGTCAATGTGCTGAGCAGGAGAACATTACCTGGTTTTGGGGGAGGTTGTTAGCCACTCCTCATGCTTTTCAAACGTTATTAAATAAGCTGCAATTTCCTGAAAGAGAAACGCAGAAAGAAAACAGAGTTACTTGCATGGCTGTGCTGGGAACTGGAAAGTTTTATAACAGACACGGAGCCGCCTACCCCAGGGCCAGGCTGCAGCTGAAATTGGGTTTTGACTGACAGAGAGCGCTCAGTAAACGTTCACATCCACACCACCAAGGCCAGGCTTAAACAGGACAATGAAGAGATGCAAATGAGGAAAGGCATTAACATTTTCCAGCACAGAGAATTTGCTGGTAACTGTGGTGACCACGGCATCGCCGCGAGCCCGGTGTGACGTCAGGAAGCAAAGGGGAGGGTAGCGACAATACGGACACGGGGAGCTAAATAAAATATTTATAAATAGAACAGCATCACTGCAGAGAGAATTACTGAATTATTAATCGTTGCCATAAAAAGCCAGCGGGTGACATCAACGTAAGTCATTGCTCCCACTTGCAGGAATGATACGGGCGATTACTTCCAGATCAGAACTGATTTGTTTGCAGGAAATTATCGGCGCCAGCGAGACAATTCACGACAGTGCCTGTAAACAGGCCTGAGGAACACGGGACAGACGTTCATCCATTCCTTGGGTACAAACCCGGGGTGGTCGCAAGGTGGCAACTGTCACCACACCAGCAGTGTCCCGATATCTAGAGATGGCCACGGACTCCTGGGACTGTGCTGAAAATAAGGCCCCTGAGATACACTCAGAAAAATGTAGGGTTTTGATGGTTATCTTCCAAAAATTACCTCTCAGATGGGCCTGCATAGCAAAAGCTGAACAAGTGAGGTCAATGAAACTGCCTTCAATGCACAAATGCCTCAAATCAGACCCCCAAAACACATGCAGTATCATCTCCAGAGCCACTGCAACAGAAGAGTCCCCAGGCTGTACCTCCCAACAGCACAACCCACGCCAGCGCCAGGGCTTTCCACCAGGAGAGGGGTTTTTATTATTTTTTTTTTAGCTAGCTCTATATAAGGGTTGTCGCTTACAGTACCAAAGCTAAAAACCCCCACAATGCTCTCCAACCAGCTGGCCCAAGCATCTGCTAGAGCCACAAAATGCAATTATATTACTCCCAAACGAGACGTAAAAATATCTTGTTTCCAATACTCTTGGTTTTAAGACTCATACTTAATGTCCTCTGGGCATTGCGGCGGTGCCAGATCTCCGTGTTATGTACTTTATTAGAGCTGTGTGAATGTCATATTAATGACTCCTGACCAACATGTTTACACTGCAAATAAATTCTCCTGGAATCCATCGACACATCCCTTGTTTCCCAAGCCAGTCTCTGCAGGTTTAAGGGATCCCCATACATGCACATGTCAGAGCAGCGGCATGAAGCTCCAAAACCTCCTCTTTTAAATTTCTAGCTAATAGCTAATGGCTGAATAAAATTCAGCATCAAAGAAAGCCAGTGCACACCTCCACCACCAACACTGATGACCTTCCCAATCGTCACAGTTTCACAGCAGCTGCACCTGAATCAGATGCAAGTGCTGAAATCTGGACGCTACATGGCCAAAAAGGTCTGACCCCAGATTTCCAACAGGCTAAGACCACCAAAGAACTCCGTAACTAAAATTCTTAGGAAAATATGAAAAAAGATCTCTGGGTTTTTTTTTAAAGCCAGTGCAGTAATTCCACCAAAAGTGCTGCAATCAGCAGAACTATATTCCCAGCCCATCCCACGTTATGTGTCCTCAGCTTACTATGCTACAAACCAGTGTCACCTCGTGCTGTACAGTGAGATGAGCTCTGTAGAGACTGAGGAACACTCAGGAGCACCCTGCACATCCTCTCCAACACCAGGCAAGCAAGCATTTACAGAAACAAATCCCTTCAATGCCAAGACAGTTTAGGGGGTTCAGATTAGTCCCGGATTTTGCCTATTCCTACTAAAATTCAACTGCTGTAAGGAGAATGAAGCCATTTTTAACTTTTGTGGCTGAAGAAATACATTGCTATGGCATAAAAACCCGAAGTATTTCAGGTGAAGGAACTCAGCCTTACCCACAGCTCATTCACTCTGTTCCTTCCTGCCAGCCCTTGTCAGGCACATGTGAAAACCTCATCCCAAACTGTCACCAACTGGAGCAACGAGAGGCTCCCATGCAAAGCAAACATGGGTTTCCTCTGCTGGCCTGGCCTACTCATGTTTGGGCAGAGGAAAGGCCAAGCTGCCAGTCAGTGCCACAGATACACAGTGGGGAGGGAGGACATGCTTCTCTGCTGCAAAACCCCCTTAAACCCCATTCCTTATATGTTCTGCTTTCTGTAACTACAACTTTGTGTCAGCTTTGCAGAGGAAAGTGTTCAGCCCAGCACTGGTGGTTGATCAGAGGTTTGCACAAGATGCCTCTGCCCAGCAGTTCCCTGTCTACATGGTGGGGCACAGTCAGGGCTGCTGAGGCAGGGCTGGGGTTCAGCAGCTGCATGAGCCAAGTACCCTGCTGTCACACCAACACCCTTTTTCCCTTTGAAAAAAGAGGGAAGAAATAGATTTATCACTAGAAGACACAAAGTCATTAAATAATTAAAAACAAAACTATGGGCACAATAAAAGCCCTCTGATAAAACCCTGCATTTTAATGCGTGTTAATTCCCCTAATGATTCTTTCTGTGTCTCACAGGGTCAAATCAATGTCCTCACAAAAAAATCCAATTATATCCCATTCATCGTATCTTTGGTGCAAGGCTATTGTTTGCTTTTGTCTCCTATCAAACCCTTTTTGCTATTGCTTCTTGCCCAAGACTACAAACGAAAGGCAGTGTGGCACCAGCAAGGTCAGACGAGACAGAGCTGGCTCTGAATCCCCGGCTGGTCCTGGCTCCTCTGTGATTGCACAGCAAGCGACAGAAATCAAGGGACGTGTGCGCATGACACAAACGCTCAGTCTGGTCACCAGCGAGTCCTCCTGCAGCACCACTCAGGCCAGGTGGCCACACAAGTTTATCTCCATGGACAAGGGCACCACACACACCATGGGCAGCAGCCCGAGCCAGGATGTCCCACCCAGACCCACATCCCCTCTATCCCAGCTTTGAAATTACTGTCAGCATAAACTGAGTGAGCATTGCTGGGAAAGGGTGAACCACTGAAAGCTGTGTGGATCCAGCTCCACTTCCGAGCGTGTTGGCCAATCCCAGGGCAATGCTCAGCACATGGCTTTCCCTCTCTGAGCACCTGCAGGACTGAGCCCACCACTCAACACTGATAAGAATAAGCTCAATTGACCATCTCAGGGAATAACCCCATAAAGCAATGACATTATTTAACATTCAAATCACTCGAGTTGTGTTTTATATTAAGGTTGGTCAGATAATTCTGTGGTTTAGTTTAGACTTGGTTGCTTGGGCTGAAAGCATTTTATCTAGGTGCACATTTATTTTTATTTTGCACTTCCCAGTTTGTTTAGATTATTAGTGTGAATGCACCAGGGAGCCACCAGCTGGGAAGCCCAGTGAGCTGCATGAGACAGAATATAAGCAGCTCCACCGTCTCCAGACAACTGTCACCAAGGATGTTCCCATTGCTCCCTCAGCCTCGTGCCAGTGTGGCACCACTCAGCCTGGCATTCCCAGCTCAGGCATGGTGGCAGAGCCACCATATAATCCCCACCCAATGCTACGTGACTGCAGCTCCTCAGACGCTTCAATATTTAATGTCAGCACGTAATGGCCCAGAGCTGTGGCACAGGGGCGACCTGATCTCACCCGCCATGTCCCAGCCGCTGCGGTCAGGATGAGTGGCAGTGCCGCAGCCAGTGGTGCAGGGACAGGGACAGCAAAGAGGAAAAAGCTTCCTCAGTGCATTCAGTGCTGCCTAGCAGTTGCTGCAAAGCTGTCTGTCTTCATGCACAGCAGCTGGAGAGGATGTAGCCACAAAGCACAGGACAGACCGACAGGCAGGGATCTGGAGGCCCATGATCCATCGTGCACAGAAGGTGACAACTCTGCTCTGAGCTGAAGGGTTTCCAGTGAACACACACATTTTTTGGAAGAAAAAAGTAAGTTATAAAAAACTTTGAAATGGACAATTAATTGGTTCCCTAAAGCCATGGACTGAGTGTTGATTCCTTCCTCCCAGCTAAACGCCCTTTAGGTCATCCTGCATCATCACAAAGTATCGGCAATTCCCACCTGACCTCTCAAAATAAAAAGAGAAACTGCAAGGGAGAAGGATTGCAGGATTCCCTGGGCCAGGCAGCTCTGGTCACCATCTGGTCTCAAAGCAACATGTAATTCATTAAACCATTCTGAATTTCAAGTTATTACTTTGTATGAATTATACACACCTGAATTAATAAGCCTGAATCTATGCATGTGTTAGGAGAAAGAAGAGTTTAGCTGTAGACCACAGAGCTAATAAAGCTGCGATCTCTTAAGCAAGCACATTTATTCTCTTAGGAATTCACCATGTCCTCTCTGCTATAAAGACAAATTCCAGCCCATCACTTCCTTATCATCCTTCTGCTCTGAAATGAAAATAAATATTCATGTTGACTATGGACCATTTTCTCAGCTGGGATTGAGCCATTTTCATTTTCTACCCATCCCCACTCTCAAAGCCATTAATATTCTGCATATCCCAACTACAAACTGCCTCAAACACCACACAGAGTGGGCTCACACCACCTTGTTCAGCATCATGGGAACAAAAATCACAATCCCATTGCATTTGCCCAGTTGTTTGGCCTAAATCAGCAACACTATCAAAGGGATATTGCTCATGAGCTGGGTGAAACAAGGAGCAGGAGAAAGGCAAAGTGAGCCCACGAGTGTCCAGGAGAGAGAGGAGGGTCAGGTGATTGTGGGCTGACAACACCTGTCAGTGACAAAACACTCCTACACCAGAATGTTTCACTGCCATTTCAGGCAGGACTTGGTTTGGTCTTGCAGTGTTACCTGTCTGCAACTTCTCAAAGCAGAAACATTGATCTGCCTATGCTGAGGCTGAGAAGGGGATAAAGCTCAAATATTACTGCTGTTCTGCTGGCAATCTGTCTCAGCAGTACAAGCTGGAGGTCAGAGGTTGCCCAGGGCTGCCCACCCAGAGCATGTGTCAGGCTGGACTTGCACAGATTTAGTTTTCCAACTCATGCCATGGATTTCCTGCCAAGTGCAGAGGCATTTATTCATACCTGTGAAAATGCCACGGACTGGCTGAAGCCAGACTCTTGGTCTGTTGCCTAATGGATGAAACCCCCACCATTTTGGGGCCCAAAGTGTTGCCTCCCTTGGTTTGCAGAGAGCAGGAGATGACTTACAGCCCCGCTGGCTGCTGCTGTCCCCCTTACCCAGCCAGCCTGGCTGAGCTCATCTCTGCAGGAAAAAGCCTGAGTGCCTGGCAGCACTGTCTGGTGCCACAGGACAGTAAAGCCACTGAGTAGGAAATGCTTGTGGTTTGGGAGATGCTTGCCTTGGTTCCCTGCATGGCAGTGAGCGACAGGATTGCAGGCGAGGGGGATGTTTTCATTAATAATGGTGTCTCACCAACCATCTGCTAAAGGTCCACACTATTAATTTAACAGGAAAAAAATGGAATAGATTACTCTACAATTTTCAATTAAAGTACATGATGTCTTCAAACTGCAATCTTAATTAGATATTATAGGGTGACATTTAGGAATCCTGAGCTGTGATGGCTGATCAAGTCATCTGACTGCGACGGTGTTCCACAGCACTGCTGGGGCCTCGTGCATCCAGCACCGTCAGGAGAGCTGTCTGTCCTCAGATTCCAGTGCTGGAGCAGCTCTGACAAACTCCTGGGGTTAAAGGACCACAACAGTGAAACCCATGGCAGCCTTGGCGCAACAAAAAGCCAGCTGCAAATCGGAGTGGACATGGTCCCAAAGAGAACTTATGGAAAGGGGCAGAAGAAAGAGGAAAAAGCAAACAAAGTGAAAAAAAAGAAAACTAGCAAATGGACAACTCAAACACTTTATTTTCAGAGTTAAACCTAATCTGAAAAAACTTGATTTAGACAAGAAATAATTTTCTCTAAAACACGTGAAAAGGAGAAGGGAAAGAAAACCAATCAAGAGCACAAGCAGAGACTAACAGGCATTGGAACTGAATAAAATCAGCTTAGTTCCTTCACCTGCCAAACACATGGACAAGAGCAAACTGAGACACACATTGGGTCTTTAGAAAAGCAAGAGCATAACTGGGCACAACCCCCCAGCCATGGCTGCCCTGAACTACTTAGAAGCACCATTAGTCACAAGTAAAAGAGAAGTCAGCCCTTGCATCAGCCCATGCCTAATAGGATTAGGATGGATTTTATCTTCCATTTATCCCCCACACTGAGGGACAGTTAGTAAAACAGAGCAGTAACAAATAATGCCCAATCCTGAGTTACTGAAAAACACCCACAGGTCATTATGTGATTTTTTTTTTTTTTTCCTTTTAAATGACCTTGGACTAAACCCTGTGATTTAAAGAACCATGAACACTGGCATCCTGCTGGCACTGCTAGTTCAGTTCACTAGTCCTCTGAAAGCCTGAAAAAAATATGTGGTACATTAAAAAAAAGAAAATTCACTGAGATCCCTGTGTTTACAATGCATTAATTACAGTGTAATAGTAAAACCCTCAATTATTGTACACAATTCGAACACTCACGTGGCTTGAAGATGTCAAAGCGCATTACTCTGCTCCACAGTGGGCATGTGCCAGCATCAGAGATGCTGCCCTGCTCTCAACTCCCACAGAAACCAGGAGGATCATGGAATGCTCTGCAGCTCTCCTCCACCAAGTGACAAAGTCACAAAGGGGATGGAGCAAAATCCCTGTGAACCTGCCCATGCCGTGGCCTCCCCCCAGCCCGGACAGTCCCTCCTGCCATGGGGGGACGCACCAGTCCCACTCTGGGCAGTGGGATCCCTGTGCCCAACAAGGTGAGAACACCAAGGCCTGCTTCATTTGCCTTCTCTTGCATGGAGACAGCAGCAAGCCCTTCCAAAGTCCTTCAAACGCAAGGATCATTAAAAGGGAAATATCCCCAGAAATTGCCCCTTTCTACATACTCCTCGCTGCCATATGCTCTGACATAATAATGTGCCACAGTCCTGCAGAACTGTCTTTTCAGCATGTTTTCGCATTATGCCTAATTCTGTCAGAGTTTTTTAGTCCCACGTAACGACAGCTCAATGCAGTCAGATATAAATCTGGCTTAAGAGACTCTCACCAGGAATTCATTTAAAACTGTAAATGTTAAAAGATTCTGCCGCTGATTTATGGCATTTTCTTATTTCAAACAGCATTACAATCCTTCTTAAAAGATACATATTCAATCATGATAAAAGCTGTATTCAAATGATGCTGGTCAGACTGAGAGCCACAAAGCCCAGGAATCTGGGAACAGCACGGGAATCCAGGAATAGCAGGGACTGGGATATTTTACTGGTTCGACCAATGCTCTGCTGTCATGTCACCACCTCAGCCTCACATCTTAATTAGTGCAAACTGGACACTGGTGCTTTCATGCTCCATCTATCCCACTCCAGCCCAAGCACAAGGATCCCTTCTCCTGAAGATCCAGTTGGAACAGAGAAGCAGCTGCACCTGAAGTCATTACTGAACCGGTTTATTCATTTTCCATTGTTTACATTGAAGGTTTTCCCAGCTCTGTCAATACCACACAAGTGTCCTGTATCACTGTGCAAACAACATTTAGTGTTAGAAAAAAAATTATCCATGCTACTCATTATCATCATTCCTAGAAGAATTGTTCACGTTTTGCATTTGTGAACAGAGAACACGGTAGAGCCTTGAGTCACAGCACAGCCCTAAACCCAAGCATGGCCAGGCTGATGAAAACTCAGGAACAGTGTCTGGAATGAACCTGTGCAGCACCAGTACAATTCACAAAGGGGTTTTAAGCATTCAAGATGCCAAAAGAACCACAGTCTATGAGAGGGTCATGGCTTCTGGCTTTCATTCCTAAAGTCACATTGCCTGACCTGTATGGGAGCCCTTTATCTCATGCTGCTCCACTGAAATAAATAATCTAAATGGAAGGACCAATATCAAATACAAGAGTAAACAAGCACAAGCAGCCAGAAAAAGCATTATTCAGGCATTTATATAATTAATTGTTTGTTATTCAGAAGCCACAGAGCCATTAGCAGAAAGCCAGGGCTCTCTGCACTATACTGTGGGAGATGCCTCCAACACCTCAGAGAGTGGTTCTGTCCCAGGCCCAGCTCAGGCCCAAGCCACTCGTGCTGATGTCCCCAGTTCCCAGCTGATGCTGCTGGGTTGGTTTGTTTTGGCAAGGTTTCTTGGTTTGGGGTTTTTGTCCCCAGAACTTCCCTGGTAAATTCAGAATCACAGAATATTCTGAGTTGGAAGAGACCCTGAAGGATCATAAAGTCAAACACATAACTGAATGACCCGTATGGGGATTGAACCTGAGACGTTGGCATTATTCACACCAGGCTTTAACCAAATGAGCTGATCCCAGGGTCACTGTGATGGATTCTGCACAAAATCGGGAACAACACATTCAGTTTCTGAAGGCAGCTCCCAAGTGCCAGTCAGCTCCAGTGAACTCACAACACTCACAGCTGTCATCAAACCATCCTCCCTTCCGTGGGGGCATGAAAGGGGAAATATTTCTGCCCCATGTCAGGATCCAGCCATCAGGATTAACCAGGGCCGGTAGCCCACAGGGCACAGCAGGTCTGCCCCTAGAGTGGCTGGCAGTTGCCAGCTGGCTCCCATCTGTGGAAATTGCCCCTCTGACCTGGAATTATCGTGTGTGTTGGCACTGCGAGGAAACAACCATAAAACCAGAGCAGCATCAGGGAACTGTAAATTCCTTGTGAGTTATTTTCAGACTTCTCAAAGTTTCATTAATCCTCGCCTTTAAGAGAACATATAAGAAAAAAATGACAGTGGAAAAAAATGACCAGAAAAAAGGATGTTTGTGTAAAAAAGTCATTTCCCATTCTGAGCAGTGCCAGGACAGCAAACTGGCCAAAGTGCCCAGGATTCCCTGTATTTATGCTTGGAAAGGGGTTGACCAGAAGGCTGGTGAAAGGCAGGGCTGATGCCATGTTGTGCCAGTGACCTCTGGACTGTCAGCACACAGAGCATTGCTGCAGGCTGTGCTGGGGCTGCCGTGTCCTTTCTCACGGAGAGGAGCCGGCACAGAGCACGGATGCTGCTTTCCAAAGGTTAAGCATCACAGGCGATTTCATGCTTTTTATATTTCTAAGTGGTTGATTTTTGGTTGGTTTGGGTTTTTTTTCAAATAATCATAAATCCCAACATTTGCTCCCAGGGCGGGAGCCCTTTGGCTCTGTGCTCAGCCAGGGAAGGGAACGTGGCTGCCAGCGGCTGCTGCAGGTGTTATTTTTAGTGCGACAGCTATTTACCAGCTCCATTCCCAGAGGGAATTCAGGGAGTAAAAGGCATGCTGATGCATTTCTTTCTAAATATAGAAAAGGGGGCGAGCCACCACTCGCAGTGTGGCTGCAGCTTCCTGCTCCCACCGGGATGTGGCCTCAGCGAGGGGGATGTGGCCCCAGCAGTACCGACACCACGGTGGGGCCACCCCGGCACAGGCTCCCCGTTCATCACATTCTAACCTTCAAGCTGGTGTTTAGAAAAAGGCTTTTTAAAAGTAGCTCTTATAACTAATTGGCTTCACTTTGAAGCCCTGATCCTGTAATGAATGGCTCCCGAAATCAAACAAAGCATTTTCAACACCAACAAAATTGCCTGTTATGAAAGCAGAACATTTTTAGGGTAATATTGACTTTAACGCTCTGTCAAGGCACATTGACAGCAGGATGAAAACAGCCCTCCCTCTGCTCACCCAGCTCAAATCCAGCTGCTGAGAGGGAACCCTGAACACTCGAGCCAGGCTGTACTTTACATCCCCAGGGTGCACTCATTTCCTATTAGTTCAAAAATATATACTTTAAAAGAATTAAAATCTTGCTGATCAAAGAAAGGGATGTATTTCAGAATTACTCTGCTCTTCTCTGGTTTTAAGCCTTAAAAGTCCTGGAGAGGCAGTTTTGACATCCAGGAGCTCTGCAGGACCAGACAGATGGGGATTCCTGGTTGAACTCCTTTTATATTTCCTTTATTGCTTCATATTTACCAACGACCTGGAAACGAGCAGTGTGAAGGTGCCACTTGAACATGACAGAAGGCATTTCCGAGTGAGGCTCAGACAGGCTGGAAAACCAGCCCAGAGCCCTGAACAAACTACAAACTGGGCAAATGACTGACACGACACAGAGTGCGTGGGCTGCAAAAAACATGAAGTAATGGGGATTGGAAGAGCAAGATGCATTATTCATCCAGCCTGTGAGGGTCAGCGTTAGTGGCATTACCACTGAGTAACTGAGGACATCAGCGCACAGCATGGTGAACACCTTGGATATACCTGCATCACTGTGAGCCAGACTGGTCACCCCAGATCCACTCTGTGTTCTCCAGGGCTCCTGCTCTGGGCAACCACCCAAACCCCACCCAGGAGACAGAGAGAGATCTGTGTATCTATAAATCTATATACAGATACTCCTTGGGATACTTAATTTCCTTCTACAGTTCCCTGAAGGGAGACCACTTACAGAACAGAAGAAAAAGAGTTTAATGAATTAAAGTGCACTTAAGTTAGGGAATACTAATGAAGTCACACCTTAATTGGGTAAAATTGGGTAAAATGCCGGCCACTGTTTGGATTATGAACTGCAATTTCTGGTCACATGGAAATTAGGAGCTACCTCTTTCCAGAGCAACCTGCTGAGAATGAAGTGCTGGTCACCCAACACCTGTTACATTTTTCTGTTTCTATGGGGGAAAGCACCGAGGTCCCTCCCTTATTTCCCATTGCAGAGGTTTTCACTGCCTTCCTTGGCCCTGATTTACCCTGCAATCATCCAACAGCAGTGCCAGCTCAGGGACGCCGCTCTTGAGGACACCATGGGCAGGCTCAGCATCCCCAAGGGCAGCCCAGCCACAGCTCCAGAGGGGCCAGCAGTGCTGAACGTGCTGGGCACACAGGGATGGCATCCAGGCACCAGCATGCCATGAGGGACAGCTTGGCAGGCCCATCCCAGGGACGGGCTTTGTGCCAGTCCCAGCTATGCCCCGGGAGCATTTCAGAACAGGGCAGCTCTCAGGCCCTGCGCATCGTGCTGCCGAGAGGAGTCTCTGGCATGTGCAGACAGCTTCTTGTCTGCACTTAAAATACTATTTGATTGTAAAAAAAGAAAAAAAAGAAAAAGGAAACAAATCGTGTTTTGTGGGACTAGGAGCATCAAGAGCAGAAATGGCAGCAGAAGCAATGCTTACTCAAGCCACGTTGCCAAGCTGAAAATACTTCGGCTGTGCCTGTGTGTGCCCTTGCCTTCAGCTGATGTGGCTCCTGTTTGCTTGGCTCCAAATGGGGAGGAAAAATGCCATTTCCTCAGTGCCTACCCTGGAGCACTGTGAGGAGTGGTAAAGAGAAAAGGCTGCACTGTTCCAGACACACAAAGAGTACACAGAAGTAGAAAAACGTCATCCCATCACTTAATATATGCAAATCATGTTAAATATTTCATTCATTAAATGGCTCAGGTTATTACTGAATTGTACCTTAAGCTGTTCAGAAAGTTCATTCTTCTTGCACTTGCTCAGTAACGTGAAATAACTGACTGAAATGAATATTTTACAGTTTGTGCAGACAGAACATTTATTAGCAATTCTTTCCCTCTCAGAGTCCCTCTCCTAAGCAGGTTTCAGACACCATGTGATGTAAATTATCCAGAGGGAATGAATTTTGGTTTATTTTTAAAAGTTTGGTTTATTCCCAGTTTGGAAGAGTCCAACAACCTGGGAGGACCCAAACACAACCCTGCTGGGAGAGAACACCCATCAAGCTCTTTCCCAAAAGCCAGTGGGGAGAGCTGGGGGAGAGGAAAGCAGCCACAGAATTTGGGGATTTTCCTTACTGTAAGCCCAGACAGCTACACTGTTCACAGGGACAAGCTCCTGCAATAGCCCATAACGTGCCACGGGTCCTCCGGGATTTCATAAGAGTAATGTGAAGTGACAGGGCTCTGGCTCCCGCCATCCCCTGTCCCTGCCATCCCTGGGCTAGCCAGACAAGGGGGAAGGGGCCACTACAGGCAGCTCCAGCTGCTTCCAGCCTCAGCAGCAGTGCAGGCAGCAGTGTCTTCCCTCATGGTGGCAGGGTCATTACCAGTTCTAACTAGGGGAGCAGGTCCCAATTAACCCACCAGCACACTCCTGCAGCTCCCAGCCCCGTGGCCCAGCACACAGACCCTCTCCTTGGAGCTAGGGCAGGACACAACATACCCCAACATATGCCCAGAACACTGGCATGACACCGGCAGTGGCCTGAGGGGTAACACACGCAGCCTCCATCACCCTCCATGGCACTGCCTCCCACCACGTCTCCAGATGACTTTCCCTTTCGCACGCCATGGGCAGCTCCCAGGGAAAACCCACTGGGCTTCAACCCAGCTCCTAACACGGTGTGGCAGCCACGTCTCTATGAACTTCCAGGCTTAGAGGAGACAGATGGATAAAAATAATTATCACTGGAATGGTGACTCTGGCATCTAAGTCAGTCCCTGGCCAGTGATCCGGGAAAGGCAGCTCCCTCTGGCAGGAGCGTGTCCCTGGGATGGAGGTTTACAGCCTCAGCTGAGCAGACACCCTGCAATGTCTCATCAATCTCGGCTGGGAAAAACCTTTCAATTTCCAACGGGAATATGCAAACCAGGCTCCGCACTGTAAATCTTCCTTTGCGGCGCTAAGGAGATAAGTAGGACCTATTAACCTCCCATGTTATTTCCAACTTCATTATTGGAGCTGACACAGGGAGAGCACACGGTGACGGCTCTTTTTGGCAGAGTGCATGTAAATCGCTTTCTCAAAGGAAATTACTTCTCTGGGCTGAATGTTATTAATCTAAATTCTCCCTTACTCAAATTGTTGTCTGTAATAAATATGGAACAGGTTGCTACGCTCATCTCCGAGGGCATCCTAATCCAGCTGCAGGTTTTCCCCTCAATTTGAAGGAGCTCCTGAGGAGCTCCTCTGTGAGAGCAGCCTTCACCCAAGGATGGGACCATCCACTCCAATGTCACCCAGCACATGAGCACCCTGTGATTTCATAATGAAAATGTATTTTGGCCCTGCCAGCATTGCATATTCGAGCAGTAAAGTGTGAGCAGGAGCAAGCGAGGGCCTCATGAGGGAAGGGACACAAGGCATGCTCTTTTCCTGCAACATCATGTGGTGGCCTTCCATGGCCAACATCTTTCATGGCTGGTGTTTCATTTATCTCAGCTTTGGTACTGTTAAAGCAGCTCAACTTACAGTGTTTAGGACTTCATGCTCTTTTCAGTGGATATACACTTGATATCCTCCTTGTGCAACTAAAAAACCCTGGAGTTTAAGCACAAACAGATCAAAAACTCCATAAAAACCAGATCCAAATGCAAACTGAACTGTGCCAGATATAGAGCTAAGATCCTTCCTTTCATTGAAAACCAGCTCCTTGCCGGAAAAGATTTTTACAGGAATCCTCACAGAACAGCCCTCCACAAAAAGCTACAACCCCTTCTGCTCAAAGGCACACCCCAGGTATGGAGAGGATTTGGAACACTATAAATCCAGTGGCACACACAGCCCTTCTCCTCATTTGTTACCAGCCAAGTGTGAAAATGTTAATGAAGGCAGCTGTAATAATCTACGGGAATTTCCCAATTAAGATTTTGTTCACGTCTGCCAGCTCCCGCTCCGAATGCAGCCTTTGAGCATACCCCCTTCCACCCAACAGCAGCCATAACTGCTGGGCTGCATCCAGGCACCTTCACCCGGCCACCCCGATGAGGGAAATCACTGCCACTCTATTAACTCCAACTCCTACTGCATGTGTTTCTAGAAGAAAATGAATGCAGAGAGATTTTAAGTGTGTGCCTACCCCCCTACACGAGTATGTTTGAAATATAACACGCTGACAGCACTGAGTCAGGTAATACTACATCAGCCACTTTCACTGAAAAAGAAAAAAAAAATAAATTAAGTTTTGGGGGTGGCTTATGGCAGCCCTGGCTCGTGGGAAGCTGATGCCTTCCTGGTTCAGCAAGGCAAACCCTGGGAGCCTGTCTGGGTGTCGGGAGCACATCCCTCTCCTGGCAGAGCAGAAGAGAAAGAGACTCCATGATAAAATGAAGGCATCCTCGCAAATAAATTACTTTTCTAGCACAGTCGTGTGATTTTTAATTTTCCTCTAATTTCAGGACTGCAGCACTGATATAAAACCCCTCTAAGTGTTTTAGGGAGATGGTAATGGTCCTATACTAAAATAATTCAACCAACACTATAATTTTAGTACCACTATCAAAATGAAATAATGGCTGTTTACTGTGCTACACCTTTCAAATGACCTTCATTTGAATACAAATTGTGGCTCCAAACTCCAAAAGCCGCTCCATTTCAGGAGGCAGCAAATTGAGGATGTTTACCCAGGGTTTACTCTGCCAGCAGATTCCTCAGCATAACCACAAAGGCCAAATGTGTTTGGGGGGTTCTTTTCCTCTGAACTTGCCTAAGAGCAGCCTAAAGGACCCACCTGGATCTGACCAGAAGCCTGAGCCACAGCCCTTCACTCTGCTCGAAGCATGATGGGAATTGCACATTCTGTTTTATCTGGAAATACTTATTGGTGATGAAACTGTTCACTCACAGCTCCCTCCCTCCCAACCCTTGTACCCTGGAAAAAGAACTAAGATTACTCTGCCAATAATCAGGTACCCAGATGAGAGGAAGAGGTGGATGGGTCCTGTCTCAATCTGGGCCTTGAAAACACTTTACTTGATTTTATTTTTTTATGGTTAGGCTCTGTCTGCCCATCATGGGCTCTCGCACTGGTCTTGGCGACCCTGTGCAGCCACCTGTGCTCAGAGAAGCTGTGGGTGCCCAGGCTGTGGGGAGCCCCTTGGCACTGACCTACAGCTGCTGTTGCCAGCTCCTGTGGCTGTGTGGCATTCGCAGCTCAGCCCACACAGCCAGAGCGGGGGCGGTCACAGGCGAGGATCTACAGAAAAAATTTCACTACAGACATTTGCTGATATTCACTGGTACACCTGGGAACCCCAGTCTATCACCAGCTATTTCACTCTAATAATGAATTTCTGCCCTTTCATCAACATTAGTCAGAACAAGCTCTGAGAAAATTCCCATTTGGTGCCAGGAATACAACAGAAAACATTGACATGAATGGCAGCAAGCAAAGCCAAGCAGTGTGCCCAGCTGCAAGGCAGCACAAGCTGCCATCACCTAAATGTGAGCCCTTCCAAGATCATTCCTAAGTAGGGGAAAAAGGCACAATTAAAAAAAAGTTTCTCTGTAAGGTGACAGAAGTTGTGCTACAAACTCCCTTCCTGTGGACACCAAAGGACCATGATCCCACAAGGATACTCCATGCTCAAGCACACTCTCCCCAGTTCCCAAACAAACCAATGGTGATCCAAGCACTAGGCTGAGTGCTGCTTTTGCTGCTGCTCACAACCCAAGTGCTACAGTGGGAAAATCCCACATGCCGAAAATACGGAGTGTCTGTAAACACTCCCGTTCCGAGACACCTACGTGTAATTACTCACGATGAGTGAGGAGGAGGAAGAAAAACCCACTTTTTGTTTTTAATTCTCTTCTTTGTGCATAGGAGCTATTGCAAAAGAAGGCCCGGTCAGCCAGCATCACTGGAGGGGAAGAGCAGCTGGAGTAAGGGCAACAATGTTTTGACAGCAGTGCCATTTTGGGGCAGCAGAAAGGAAAATCCCTTCTATAAAGGGTGACCTCTGCATTTCCCCAGAGCTGCCTTTCCTTGGCAGATGCAGCCCTCCTGAGGGCAGAGCCAAGCCAGCAGTGGATGTCCCAGCTGGAGATCTTGACCCAACACCCGCCTCTGCTGTGGTGACATGTGGAGAAACAAAAGGTGTTGTATAAAACATCTGAAAACAAGACAAATTAGTCATTAAAAATTAATTTTGGAAAATTACAGTCTTGTTAACAGACACTGTCGTGACTTTGCGTGTTCCTTTTCAGGCAGGAGGGAGGAAGGAGACTCAAAACACATTTTACTGTATTTCAAGAACTGAAGAGGTAGATACCCATGCCTTTGGAAGCCTGTGTTCCCCTGTGCCATCCTGGTGCTGGCAGCATGGCCCTGTATGTATGGTGAGGTGCCAAACAATGTGACCAGGGCAGGTGAGCACCTCCAACTCTGCGCCAAAGCCCCCACCACGAACCTGCCTGTGGGATGCTCCAACGTTATTTTCGTGTGCTCAACAGCGAGGACTATGCCAAAATACTCAAGGTCAAGAGACCAGCATGGTTCGAGGCAATCTGCACCTCTTAAAACAGTGACAAATATGTTATTTAATTTTAATGAGCTTTTTTGCATCTCCAATCTAATTACAGCATTATCAAGCACTGCTCTGAACTGCAGGTGGCTGCTCATTACTTGGGGTAAGGCTGTCACAAGCATTTTTCATGAATACTAAAAACTGCCTCGTTTCACCACCCGCTCTGAAATATCCCCAGCTGATTGCTCCACTTTTCAATGTGGGGTTTGGTGTGGTTAAGGGAGAGCAGCACCCACAAGCACAGCTCTATGCGCCTGCCCAGCTCCTTTGGCCAAAACCCCCAGGGGAAATGCCATATCCACCAAAAACAAGTGAGTTTTGGTGTGCAAGATACTTGTGTCAGAAGCATCCCCCAAAAGCAAACATCTCCCTGTTCTGCACACAGCAGTGAGGACACCCTGTAACAGGGCACTGAGGAAAACGCCTCACTCCTAGATGTCTTCTATTTTTTTGCTTTCAACTAAGTGAGGTTTTTTAATCGTTATAAAAAGAAGGAAAACTCCAATGTCATAAGCATTTTGGCAAGATCAAAATTCTTCCATTTTCCTCTTAAATGTTGCAAAAAATCAGATTTTTCTGTTCCTTTTTGGCCAATTCCTTTGACCACCTCTCCTCATGGGCTGCTGTTTTCTCCATGCAGCACAAAGCTGCTGGAGCTCACGTCCAAAAGGCTCAGTAACCAGCAAGAATCAGATATTTTAATCCTCCCCAAATCCCCTTTTCCCTGCACAGTCTGGTGAGCACAGGCAACAAACAAGTGATAACGAAACCCCAACAGCAGCTTTCCTCTTACAAAGCAGGGAGGCAAGTAGGACACCCCCCCTCAACAACCCAAAATCTTTGTCCCTCAGGGAGGCAGGGGCTGCCCAGCTCACCCTTGGATTGTCTTTTTCCCCAAAAAAACACTGGTCCAGCTGGTGGCAGCCCACAAGTCTGCCTGACCAGGAACACTGGCTGCCATCCAGGGGGCACAGGAGTGATGGCAGGGGACCAAGGGCTGAGGGGACACTGGGCTCTACACCACAGGGACACCCCAGGAAAGTGAGAGCATCCCAGGCAAGCTCTGGGCTTGTCCGAGTTTCCCCAGCGGCTTCACCAGTGCTCACTGACAGCAGCTGGGACAGGCTGCGGCACCTGGGGCTGAGGCAGCTGGGCAGCAGCACCTGGGGCACCTCCCACACGCCAAGTATGCACGTGTGTATGCAGGTGTGTGTGTTTGCACCTGTGTGCATGTGTTTATCTGTGCATGCACGCGTGTATCTATGTTCTGGCACGTATCTCTGTGCCTGCATATCCATGTAACTGCACACACGGCTCACACACACGCAGCAGAGCTGCCCAGAGCACCGCAGCTCCGTGTTACACCGGCACACGTGAACGCTGGCGGAGCCGCGGTTCGTTCCCGGCGCCGCTGCGGCAGTCCCGGCGTGTCCCCCTGACCTTGCTGCAAACCGCAGCGGCCTTTGGGACGCGGGATGGCAGCCGACGGCTGTGGGAGCCGATATGCTCGCACGCTGGGCCGGGGGATGCCACCGGGGACCCCCCTTCGCAGGGACCGGCGAGGCAGGGACGCTCCGGGAATTCCAGCGCTGGGCTAAGGGAAAGCGTGTTCTCTGGCGGAGCGGGAGCTGCGGGAGGGCCAGGGATGGGGCAAGGCGGATGAGCGAGTGTGTGGAGACCCGCGTTTGCTCAGCCGAGCCCCGCAGGAGCACCCCGCTTCCCCCGGCCGCTTCCTCCGAGCCCCTCTCCAGATAAGCACGCTGACTTTAGTTAAAGTGTGTGCCAGCTGCAGCCCCACGACCGGAGCAGGCAGAGACGTGGCGCTGAATGATAATTAAATACATTCGCATCATCTGTCATTTTTTACTGCAGGTGCCGGTGTAATAAATCCGAGCTTGACTCTTCTGTCAGCTGGCTGCGAACATGTTTTAACGCCAAATCCCGGGGGATGAATTCAGAATGGCTTGGCCTTGCATGGGGAGGAGCCGCCTGTAACACGCCAAGTGGGTAACGCATACTTGATTGCTTTCATAGTACTTTTATTATTTTGGTGACACGTGCCTGATGTAGCCTTTCAACCCACTCCCACAGGGAATGCAGACATTTCCACCACTGTCTTCCTGCCACACCTCAACCTTCCACACACAGCCCTTGCTCTGCTCTCCTCAGACCCTAGTGCTGTCCCAGCATCTTGAGTGGCCTGTGACCTGTTAGGGTTATTAGGATTTTGGTCAAAGAGGAAAAAAAGTCAAAGGAAAAAGGCAAACAGAAAAAAAAATTTGCAAATTAATTTAATTAGAACAATGACAACTCAGAAAATTAAACATTTAAGTTACTATGTTGTAAAACCTAACTCATCCCTCTGGTGCACAATGAAGGAGCAGCTCTGTTTCCCCATGGATGTATGCAAACTGCTCCCCAGCCATCCTGTGGAGAACACCGAATCCTTCAATGCAGATACTGCTGGGACACCTCATATGACACCGTTTTCCACGGGCATCCACACACCTGTGATGCAGCACCAGCCTTTTAAGTGTACTGATGCTGCAATAATGAACTGGTTTTGTTTGAAGTTGATTTATTATTTTACCAATAGTTTTCTTCTCCTTGCCTTCCGCACACGGCCCAGTTGATGCACAGATCAGGTACAAATCCAGGTGCCGCAGGATGCTGCTGTGTCCAAGCTGGACCCTGTCCCATGAAGGATAGCCAAGCCTGGCTACAGGAACCTATCCCTGCAAGCCCAGGTGGGAAAAGCATGGAATGCAAAGGGAGAAGCCAAAACCCAATGAGAACAATCCTCCTGATTCTCACTATGGAGCATCAGTGCCCCAATGTGCCATGGCTAGGGCTTGCCAGCTACATCCAGTATTTATAACCCTGGCATTTCCACAATTACAGCTCGACAACTTACAATACAGACCTGGAAATCAGAGCACTTTATTTACTCAGCCAAGGCTTTATCGGTGCAGTTGGCATTGCAATGAGGGAAGTGGTGTTTATGAAGCACTTCCTTCCTTGTAGGTGCCTGTCTGCCTTCAGCTGCCCTGAACAGCATCCTCCTTCTGGCAGCACAGGCTGGTGGGAAACACGCAGGTAAATCCTTTGGCAGCACTCTGTCTTCCAGGACTTGCTGCACCTTTAACCTAATAAAGTCCTGATTCTAATTTGAGGCAGAAAATGCAACTGAAGGGGCAAATAGCTGTAGGTTCTGCTCCAAAGTGGTCATAGGTGCCTGTGCTTGCCCCTAAATTGTTTCTACCCACATTCACTGTGTGCTCCATTCCTTGTTCAGTTTTGACTTTGTCATGGTACTTTGCCAGCCACATATGTGTCCCAGAGCCACGTCTTTTTTAACAAATTACATTAAATTAAATTGTAAGTAAGCTGAGTGGCTTCAGAAGAGCAGAACCCCCCCTTTTGTGTGCAGAACAAAACCCAATGCTGCCTGCTTTGCGGTTTCCTTGGCAAGCACACGGCTCTGCTCAGCTCTCCCTTGCTGGAGCAGCAACAGCCCTGTAACATCATCAGAACACAGGGATGATTCTGAATTTGGGAGCAAGAATCACTGACACTGAACTTACAGCATGGTTACAGACCCCTTCCCCAGCCACAGACTGTCCCAAGACAGGGTTCTTGCCACTGTCCTGAGCATATTCCTAAACCCATAGGATCCGGGATCTACCAGTGCCAAAAATTCCTGATGTGGGTTTGCAATTCCCCCCACCAGCACTACTGCCTGCAGCATCACCCCGTCCTTTAAACAAAAGCATGGTTTTCCTTTCATTAAAAACATTCCCACGGATTAAAGATTTGGAGGCCACAGCAAAGCAAGTTAAACATTTACTTTCTATTAAAACATCTAAATGAGAGGATTAAAACCTGTTTTACATTTAACAGGCAAAGTCAAATCAGCACAGGAGCAGCTTAGTGTGTACTTAGAGCCAAGGCCTTCTGATGTGCAGAGGTAATCAATTTACAGAGGGAGGGATTTCCTAAAACTACTCAGAAAGGGGTAAAAAAAATAGCACACATACATTTGAACAAATCTTTCCCTTCTGTCCCCACGGCCGCCTCTCAGAGCTGTTTTGCTGCAGCTCCAATCAGCTTGCTCCTACTGACAGCTCTTGCCCCAGATTCCCCCATAAAATATTTTCACAGCTGATTAGTCTATTTAGCACGTTGCACGCTTAAGCTCTTTTGTTTATTTTTCATTTGAGATGGCAGGAAGAGATGATCCAATGGAATGCAGAAGGGGGTTATTGACTGTGTTTAATGGCAACTGTTTGCAGGAGTAGCAGTTAGAGGTCACAGAGGTGACGCAGACACAGCTGACTGCTGCAGGAATTTCTGCTCTAATTTTCTAACATCCAAACAGACTCTGCCTGGTAACAGAAACCACTGAACTACAGCTGGTTTCTGCCAAGGCAGAATTCCCGGGGGAAGCTGAAAGTCTCCCTTTACAGGGCCAAAATCCAAGTCTATTTGTATTTGCCTGCAGCTGATCTAACAGCATTCGGACACGAGACCAGCTCGTGGTCCTGCCATGCAGGTGCTGAGGCAAAGCCCCCACTGCTGCCAGGCACCTCTTCCACAGTGTGTATTAGCCAAACTTTGGGGTCACCCATCCCATCAAAAGGGTTTTTTGGTGATTCAATTTCAGGTAAGTGCCAAACCCACAGAGTAACACCAAGGACCGTCACTGCCGGACACGGCCCTGGATCCAAACCAAGATACTGAACTGGCACATGCTGTGATGCCCCCGTGGCCAGCAGGGAGCCCCACGGGGACTGACACATGGATCTCAGTCCCAGGTTTCCTAGTGAGGTGCTCTGATGAATGAGTAGCTGATTTTACACCCCCTCTCTGACACAGCCTCATCAGTTGATCCTGCTGCCATTAAAAGGATGGGATCAGAGCTCCCACACTCCCATATAACAGAATTAGACTGAATCCCCCCACATGTCCTAGAGGTCATCCCAAAGAGAAGTCTCTACTTCAGTTATATAATCCTCAGTTTCAACAGTTTATTTAAAAAGTGAAAAGCAGCAGAAGGAAGTGAGGGGCAGAGTGGATGTGTGCAGCCCCTGGGGTGGAGGGTTGTTTACTTTTAAATGATCATACAATTTCAGTGTGAAGCAGCACACAGCTAAAGGGAGAATCATGTGGAAGTGCTGCTTAACTGGCCTTGTCAGACAAGTTTTTTTGGCATGAGCATGTATTATGCAAAATGAATAATCCCTTTAACTAAAATATTTGGAAGAGGGTTGCACAGCCAGGAACCAAAGGGAGGTTATGCCATTATTTCTCATCTGATCACGCTGAATAAAATGGTCCAATTTATAGAGTATTTTAGGACAGAACTTGGAAGTGTCTCTACTTGCAAGCAAATGCATTTTGCCACTTGTGCAGACTGAACATACCACATGCAGACAGGAAAGTAACTGGGTGGCCCCAAGGCTTGCTGGAGAGAAGCCATATGACCCGTTGGCCAGAAATGATGCTCACAGGGGAAGGGTCCCAGCACCAGCCACGAGCAGGAGGCAGGGGAACAGCCCCGGGACACTTTGCAGCTACCAAGCCCTCGACCCTGCAGCACCCGAGTGTCAGTGTTCCCGCTGCCATTGCGCACACCCCGACACCAGGACACGGGAGCCCACCGGAACGGCAGCGGGGAGCGGCGAGCTTCAACACCGACCTCCCTCCGCGCCCCTCTCCGGGGACGGCTGAGGCGCTGCCCTTGCCAGAGCCACGGTGTTGGCTGCCCTACAATCGCAGTCTCCTCCAAGCCCTGATCTTCCTGCAAACCTGCACATTCAGTGCCTTCGCAGCACCCTCCTGTGGGGATTCCGCGTCCGTACAGACACGGGGGCAGCTGGAAACGGGGCGCGATGGAATCCCTCCTCTTCCTCCTCCTCCGGCGAGGCGCGGGGACCGGCGGCTCCGAGGCGCCAGGCCGTGCCGCCGGCACGCACCGCGGCCCCGGGAGCGAGTGGGGCTGGGTGAGGAGGTGATGCCCAAAGCACCACGGCCACGGCACAGCCCGGACAGGACAGGCAGCTGTGGGGGCAGCGGCCAGCAGCAATCCCGGCACTGCTCTGCTCGGCGTGCAGCCAGCCAGCGTGTTTGTCTATAACCTACTGACTCACAAAGCCAAGTGGTGACAGGTAATTACAAAAATAGGTAAAAAGGAACAGATTTCTTTGCAGCAACCTCTGACATATACAAAGTGCTCTTCAATTCCTTCCCTGGGGTGTGCAATTGCCCCCCAGGGGTATATCACTGCTTAAAAACAAACCAGGAAAACCTTTATTTTGCAGCATGACGTTTGGAACCACTTTTGCATTAACACATTTGTTTTCATGGTGATGCTGCATTTTCATTCAGATACTTGAAAGCATTTCTGTCGCAAGTTGCAGTGATTTTATGCAACACTTTGCACCTCAATGAAAACCGAACAGTACACTTATTTTTAAGAGAAAGAAAACTTGAGAAAGTTTATAATTATTATGTTACTAAACTTTAAAGCTTTTTTAAAAAACATGTCACTCTTAATGTACACGCTTAATGTACAGCATTCAGATTGGTGCCAAGATACAGAAATCCCAAATATTGCAAGAACGCTGCAAAATTAGACTTGGATAAATCTCAAATCTGAATCACTGATTACCCTCCAGGTTACACAGTAATTTAACATCCTTCATTCAGCATGTGACTTGCACAGAGCACACAAATCAGTTCACTTGTGCAACGGGCAATAAGAACATGGATACAGCATCATTCACTTTTGAAGTCTCTCACACCAAATAATATTATTAGATGATGCTTCTGCAGGAACAAACCAAAATTTCTGCTTCCCTAACAAAGGATTTTCAAACAAGTCTGGCAGATGAGCATTAGGTGAAGCACACATGCGACAGATACACCCCTCTAGTTTAGATGCTCTAACCAAGGCAAGAGCAAATCATGGGAGAGATGATAATCCCTCATCTTTTTCCTCTACTGAACAAGAGAAGTTCTTTCCATACCCTCACTGCCTGGCAATGACCACTTTCACCTATCAGGAGTGGCAGGTTGTTTCCATCCCTGGAATACTCAAGCATCCTGTCATGGAAAAGAACAGGCCGTAGAATCAATCAGACAGAAGCCATCAGAGAAGAGCATCTAGTCTGGAAAATTCAGGTGCAAAACTGCAATTAAAGACTGTCTTTCCATTGCCAGAAAGCCTTTCCAAACCATCATCCCAGACAGGAACTAAAACCTTCTCTTGAAAGTTAAAAATTCATTGCACTCGTCAAACTCTGAGAAAGGAAGAGCTGCTCAGCTATTAAATTCTGAAGACATAACTGAACCTTGCTCTTCCAAAGGAAAGAAATGCTGAGGCTGATGGGAACCAGGTGTATGGAGGCTGGAGGCAAAGGAGGCAGAAAATCCATCCAGCAGAACCCAGGAAGGCGGGGAATCAGATGTGTCAGAACAGAGCAGGCAGAGCTGCAGCAAGATGAACCAAGCACAGGATTTCTGTTGTTACTGTGCCATGAGGTCTGTGTCCAGGGAAGGCAGAGATTGGGTAGGAGAGGAGACTCTCATCATTACCAGATATACAACGTGACTTATTACTACCATCAAAAACTACAGCACCTTCCCAGCAGCAGGATTTTCTGGATGAGAACACTCCATTTCTACCTTGAAGAATATAAATTCTTCCTCCACTACCCAGCCCTGCTCAGGGGATAGTAGAGCTATTCCCAGCTACAAAGAAAATGTGTCCTAAATAAACGGAGAAGAGAAAGGCAAATAAAATGTTTGATAATAAAGTCTTGCAAGCTGTAGGCTTTTACAGGAGGGAAATAATCTCCACAGCTGGAAGGACACCTCTCCTGGCATCAAGGTCAGAACTTCTTAAGGAATGGAGGCCACCAGGCAGCACAGACTGGCCCTAACCCAACTGGTACCTCGGGAGCACAGTTCCCTGGCTGCTGCCTTCTACATATCCCCAAGAGGAAAAGTGAAGCCACAGCATAAACCCTGGCTATCAGATCATAAGCGGATCCAACTACTGAATCAGTAATTCCTCAGCCCACAGCCCTGTAACACAAGGGTGGAGGGGAACAAGAAATGAGCAGAGGGACCAGGGTGACAGGGCAGCAGAGCTTCTCACTGGGAACACATCGTGTGATGCGGCACCTTCCAGGCCCCTCGCAAAGAATGGAGAAAAGCAAGTTGTAGTATTTGTTTCATATGTTCATCACAACAGGAACATCAGCCAGATCTAGACTAGGTCCAAGGGATAATCACTGTAATTAGCACTTCGTTCATATAATTACCAGCAGACCCTGTAACATTTTACAATGGAGGTAATTACCCACATTTTACAGCTGAGGAAACAGATACAGTGCAGGTGAGTAACTTAAAAGAAATCATCAGTGAAACTGTGGCACAGCCAGAGGCTGCAATTATCCTTATTCCCAGCCAAGGCTCTCCCCAATAATCCATGCTGAATTCACTTCTGTCTTGTGGGAAGGAATCCAGAGAAAATAAACACAAACTGGAATTTCCAATGTCTAGAAGAGCTGAAAAGCAGACAAGCCAAACCTGAAGGAGAAATGAAAACACATGTTTATGACTGAGTATTTTCTGAGCTGAATGTGCAGCTACAAGCGGGGGACAGGCAGAGGACCCTGCTCTAGCAGACACAAAGCCAATGCAGGGTGTCAAGGTCTACAGTTCTACTTCTGAAGCAAAGGAAAAGCAGAAGCACAGGAGAGGGTCGGGGCTGGCTGCCCAATGGCGCCAGCTCAACCCCCCAGCCACCAGAGGCCTTAATGCAAGTTGAGAAGTTAGACATTAAAGCAGGAGCAATAATTAAATTATTTAAGGACTTTGCAAACCAATGCACACCCAGAGCAGCAAGCAGGGTGATAAACCCAAGAAATTCACCCCCACCCTGAAGAGAACCTCCCTGCAGAGTGGGTGCCAAGGATCACAGTCCTGCCCCAACAGCCAGTGCTCCAGTGCGAAGCCAGAGCAGCACTCAGGCTCTGCTCTGGACGGGGGAATTCCCTTCCCCTCTGAGCACCAGAGCAGTGGGAGCAGTGGGATCCATGCCTAGAACCCACCAGCCCTGAAAAGTGAGTAGGGTTAGCTGGCACTTATTCAGTTTATTGCACAGGGTCAGGTGCTGGATGGAAATGTGTTTTCCCAGGTACAGTCTTGGGTGGGGGATACAGACCTGTCCTGTACTTACATCCTGCACCTCTGGATGAGTTTCAGTATTAACAGAGAACAGTGTGTTTGTGCTGACCAATACATTTGATTTTCAAAAGTAGTCAGACCAAAGTGAGCAATTTGCAGCTGCCTATGTTTTATTAAATAAACTGCACATGCAGATGACACACAGGTGTCTATTAGGTTGAATAAAGCAGATTAGGTTAATCCAACCCCAGCTGCATTACCTGAACTGCAAGATATGCAACGCTCTGAATCTTGTACCTTTGCCAAGGATTTCATTTCAGCCCTTCAGCCTTCTGTTAAGGTTAATACATAAAAGCCTCCAGCAGCAGAAGATTCTGCATAGATTTCAAAATTAAGACTTGTTTCAGGAGTGGATGTTGTCAACATTCTGGCTTTGAGTAACAGAAAAACCTCATAAGCAGGAACAAATCTCTCAATAGAGTATTCTCTCAATATCTAAACAGACAAATGTTTTGCTTTGCAAACATTTTGCAGCATTTGTGTAGTCCTTTGATTAAGTGTTTGACGAAAACATGTATTTGAGTTACTGCTCAGTGAAAAACAAGCTCAGTAAAGTGAATTAAGTAAGTTCCATCATCTCTTGCCATCTAAGGGTCAGCTGTTGCTGTTCCTGCTGTATCCAGCAGCACTGCAGCAAAAACCCCGGGACAGATTTTACACTGGGGCAAATAGCAGTGATATTGCTGGGTCAACAAGGCAGCTTTTCTTGCCAACATGTACTGTGTTTTATAAAGGAAATGGGGGACAATTCCTATCTCCTCCCTTCCCAAAGGCTGTACCTCCTCCTCCCTCAGCAGCTCTAGCATCCTGGAAGCCCATGCAATAGCTGAACAGGCATAACCCATATTATGTACACTGATTTCTGCGAATAACCATCTGCATCTAACACAATACATGGAAATATCACAAGAAAGCATGCATCACTGTCATCCCACCACCTTGGGAGCTACACCCAGAGAATGCCATGGGTCAGAGCGCTTACCTTATGAAAGAAGGCAGGATGGACATANAAAACAAACCAAAAACAAAACCAAGACATTCTAACCATCTTTTAAGCTGGTTTTTTTATTATTGACTCCCATTCCCAACATCAGATATTTTTATTCCATTTCTTCTTTTTCCCTGCTATTTGTTCTAGCAGGAGGCAGCCAACAGCCAGCCCTCTGCACAGGGGAGCAGATTTCCTTCAGTTTCCAGACATTTAAATAAAGGTTTTTAAGAATTGCTGCCCTGGAAAGTCAAGGCATTCACATCTAACTGCTGCCAACATAAAATATGTGTTACAAGGAGAAAAAGAGTCTTCAAGGAGTTTTCTTGGGCAAAGTAAGTATTTTTTCCCATTGAGTTTTAAAAACTCTGTGCTGGAGACTGGAGAAATGGCTTAAGATGGTTTCTGGAGGATTCTTCTTCTCAGGCTGACAGGTAGCACTAAACTCAAGCCAAAGCCAAATCCCAGCTATCCCCGACAGGCTCGGTGAGGAGCAGCAGTCTGTGCACCAGAACTGGCAATTCTAGGTCTACAAAAACAATTACAGCTAAAATTTGGAACAGGAGGGGAAAGGAAAATCCACCTGAATGCTTCAAGCACTGATGGATGTTGTGACAGTCCAGCACAGCTCATAGCCACAGGGTTAGAGAAACTCACACAGTAACACAGAGGTGCTGGGCAGGGAATTCTGTGAATACTTATCTGCCGCTATTTTTGCAGGCAATTCTGCCACATTAAAGGGCAGTTTAAAAACAGGGACCTTGCAGTTAAGCAGAGAGATCAGTGCTGGAAATATCTTTCTCAGGCAGGGATGCCAATTCAAACCAGCTGTTTCCTGAACCAGGTTCTGGTGTTGATGAATCCCTCAAGACTCACAGAGGACTCGGGGGGAAGGAGACAACTCAGGCTCCACCCTGGAGGTCAGCAGGACTCCCAGAGAGGGGAACAGAGCCAAATGCAGCCCAGTTTCCCTGGGGAAAGGGTCAGCAGGAGGGTGTTCAGGTGAGCTTCAGGCTCATCCAGAGGCCAGGCACCAGCAGAGCCCAGTGGCACTATGTGAACAGCTCGCTACAATTTTAATCTGTAGTCCTAATGAACGATATAAAGTTTTATAAGCATCAACAAGGCTCTGAGAAGACCTAAATCCATTTCAGTGCTCATTTAGCAGCTTCATCTGTGTGCAATTAAAACTTCAGCATTAAATGTTAGAGAATAAAATAATGAGACACTTAAAAAGTAATCTGTACTTCAGTGGGCCATGCTCAGTGGATTTCATATGATCATTTACCAGATAAAAACAGAATCTGGCCAAAATCTGTCTTATCCACTGCTTCCCTTTCAACAGGAAAATGGAAAGAACCAACTAAGCTTTGGGGGCTTTGCCATCCCACGTACACACAACACTGCTTCCCTGAGCACAGCCGTGCCTAAAGCACAGCTCCAAGCATTGATAACTTTCCTTTGGGCTCCAATGATAACAGAAAAATAAATGCAAATTGAGTTTCAAGTGAGATTTTCATTTTGGTCTGAAGCCTAATCTTTTATTAAAACAGCTATCAGTTTGGAGCTGATGGTTAGGAAAAGTTAACTTCAGGACAGGGCAAAAATTTTAACAGCAAAGAATAGCTCTTATTCATAAGTGTATCTAAAATGCTCCCAAGGTTACTTTAAGCTATGAAAGTTGACCAGAGGGGGACAGAGATGGGCCATGGACAGGCCACGAGCATGGGTTTTACTGAACAAAAGAACTGTAGAAAAAATGCAAATTAAAAGCAAAGATGTACATAAATATCAAAATAGATTAAGTGGGAGAACACAGGCCAAAAGAAGTAAAGTACTATACAGGCAACATACACACAGTTAAACTCAAAAGAAGCAAAAACCAATGAAAAATACTTATTTTATTAACAACTGAAATAATGTTTATTCAAAAAAAGCCAACATTGTGCATCCTCATAGAAAAGAAAAAAGACATCTGGGGAGGTCAAGGAATGCTACAGTTTAAAATGATGAAATGTTACAGCTTACACACCAAAATTAAAAATGAAATGAAATTAAAAAAATGAAATGGTTACCAAAGTAATGCAGGTCAAGGGATCAAAGGTGAAGGGTCACACACTATTAAAAAGAAATCCAAAAGGACGTCTGCATCAAGATCTCTGCAAAACAAAGGAGCTTCAGTGAGTAAAACTAGAACCTTCTATGGAAGCACATCAAAGCTCTCGCACTGCATACCCAGCCCACGGCAGCACACTCAGCTGCTCTCCTGTGCCGGTGGCCACTGACCCTCCTGCAGCCACTGACCATTCCTGTGGCCACTCACCCTCCTGCAGCCACTGACCCTCCTGCAGCCACTGACCCTCCTGCAGCCACTGACCATTCCTGTGGCCACTGACCATTCCTGTGGCCACTGACCCTCCTGCGGCCACTGACCCTCCTGCGGCCACTGACCCTCCTGCGGCCACTGACCATTCCTGTGGCCACACTGCCCTGGCCACGCTGGATGACTCCTGTTTCCAGCCACTTTGGCTTGTTATTATTAACTTCCCTGTAGACAGGCTCCTTAAAGTTTTCCCACTTCCACGTTGGAGCACTGGTTTCTTGTTTCACAAACTGTTTTCAGCCAAGGGTTCGAGGCAGCGCAGCCCAAGCCTCAGCTACAGGTCCTGCTTTGGCACTGACCACTACCTGTGCCAAGGAGGCTCTGCTTAGGTCAGAACACTCCTGGCTGTCAACACAACTGTTGGATCCCTGCTTTTCAGGGAAAGCTTGACGTGCTTTTTCAACAGTTTTCTTTATTCACTGTAACTGTGGAAATCTGGTAATTATTGACACACACGCACACTGAACCCCTCACATCGTAACGTATTGCTTTAACACTCCAATAAAAAAGTAATTCAAATGTGGTTTCCAAGACAAAGGCCTCTCCTCCTAGAATTTCAATTACACAGAAGCTATAAAACAACCTTTGGTACCCATTTCCAAGCAAGATGCAGTCAATTATCTATACTAAATTTATGCAGAGAACGTAATATTTACATCAGATAACTTTTGGAGAAAGACAACCACCAAGGGCATTGCATCCCTCTTCATTCCAGCATCCCTCCCCCTGCCTGGCAAGGCATTAACTTTTGGGACACTCTTATCTGGACCAAACCAGCCCTGTACTTGAAGCCAAGAAACAAACTCCCTGCACAAAACCCTGCCTTTGTAAGGCAAAGAAGCCCCCAGTGTCAGAGAATCACTGTACGTAACACTGAGACAGAGCATAAGGATCTAGTCTGCCTGCATGTTTTTCCAGAAAACATATCTCATCTTTCCATGTCATTCCTGCTTCTTGTGTGTCACACTCAGGAACCTGCTGGAGAATGCAAGAAAGTCCATAATTCCCCCCCCAGCAACTGTGTCTGGCAAACGCTCCTGCTAAAGCTACTGCTTGTTGACGTTAAATCATAGTTCCTGCCATTATTTCCAGCATTTATCAATTCCAGTTTCTGTGAGCCAAACCAGTAAGTCCATGTTCCCACTGTTCCCTCACTGCTGTGCTGGGCTGCCTCCTCTCACCACAGCTCACACTGCAGATGTGCCAGACAACCTTGATATCAAAGAAAGCAGTTTCGGAACCCAGCAACTTTGCAATAACTCAACAGCACAGACACAGACTTGCAGTGACTCATCAGATAATTAAGTCTGAAGGCATCAACATTAGTTGTGTGACCAGGAGGACCCCAGAGCTCAAGAACCTCAGAGGTGCGTGACAGGGACATGACTGAAAGACACACCAACGTTGTGGGGCTCCCTCAGAACTTCCCAGGTAACAAGAAGTTTGCACAGATGAGTTTTAGGTAACTCCAGGAACATTTTAGCCCTGGGACAATGCTGGTGGGGCACAATCCCAAGGCACAGCAGTGCCACAGGGCTCTCCAGTGCCTGGCTCAGTCCAGGGCTGTGTGCTGCAAACAGCTCCCAGCTCCTGTGGTCTGTCAGCAGCAGGGCACAGACACCAGCAATGGAGCACAGAGACTTGGTTTTTCTTGCTCCCCTACTGCACTGGATTATGCCCTCTCCTGCACTCCCTAGGAGTGTTCCCCACAAAGACCACTGCTCCTTTTCCTCTCTTCCTTAGGCAGTGCCCCAGCAGAAGAAATCCTTTGCTTCCACTGGCACTAATTTTTCCTTCATATCTAGTTTTTTCTTTCTCATCTAAATTCTCTGATTTTTCTCTTCCAAATCAAACAGCCACCCTCAGAAGCAGCAAACCTGAGACCAAGATGACAAGATTTCAATTCCTTACAAAATATAATCTCCTCAGTTCCCATTCATTTGCCAAGTAAACCAATTCCTTTGTGTGTGTACATGCCAAGCCCTGGCAGAGAGACTGAGTTTCTAAATTGATTTTGTTGTAACATTTTCCTTGCATAATGTGAAAGTACACCTGGTTTAACACCAGTGGGTATTTTACTCAGTGCTGGGCAAGCCAGAGACCCAGACACACATTGCAGTGGTACCTACCACTACTGCTGGCATTCCTGCAGATGAACAGGTGAATACTGACTGAATTAATCCACTCTCCTGACTCCTTCATGTTTCAAGAAGCGTTTCCGTAAATGGTAACTCCAACTTTTTATTCCCACACACCAGATTCCACTTTCACTTTTGATTATTACACTTCAGGATAATCATGTACAGTTAACAAGGACGAGCCCCAACAGATGGAACAGGTTAGGAAGAGCACACCAGGTCCATCAACTGGAGGAAATAATATTCCACATTATTTTCCCACACGACAGATAAAGGATTTGGAGCCACTGTACAGCCACTGTCCAGGTTGTCTGGACACACATTCATTGCTGCTGAACTACAGTCATCTACAACAGCCACTCTGTGAAGGAACCTAGAAGTGTCAAACAGCAAAAAACCCTAATACCACTGACCAATATTCAGAGGTACTTTGACAGGTTACTAATGACAGTCAGGCGGTTAAACACCATCAACATTTTAGACATTGTGTGCAGTATGCTAAAACTAATTATGAAGTAATTTTTTTCTTTACGCTATCATTAAGTGTAAAAAAGTTGATTTGTTGATTTACTTTATTCAAACGAGAAGGAAAAGGAAAAGGAAAAGGAAAAGGAAAAGGAAAAGGAAAAGGAAAAGGAAAAGGAAAAGGAAAAGGAAAAGGAAAAGGAAAAGGAAAAGGAAAAGGGGAAAAAGGAAAAAGGAAAAAGGAAAAAGGAAAAAGGAAAAAAAATCAGGAGGGCAGTGAATTACTCCCAACCTTCCATCCGTTTGCTCTGCTTTACAGGAGCCACTCCAGTTCCAGCATTCTGACATACTAATTGCCCAGCACTACAAGATCAGCTCTTTTTCACTGACCCTAACGAGAATCAAAGGGAAGGGAAAAAAGCTAGATTTTCCTAAGAGGAAGATGAGGATCCTCTCTGTGTTTGAGCATGAACAGCATAGCATGAACAGGTATTACTGCCCTTGTTCAAAATCACCTGGATTGGTACATAACCTTCCAATTTTGCTCAAACCCCAGCCCGCTCACAGCACTCACTAGGGCTGTAAACACAACTGAGGAACTGCAAACACAATGCCAGCACCACACTCCTGCTTTGCACATTAAGCAAAGCATAGAATTTCATTAATTTCACAAAATAAACCCACAATTAAGTGCTTCTGTTAGAGAAATTGCCATCTCGTTCACCGATCAGCCTCAAACCCCAACCGCACGCGCAGCGGGAGGAGCCGCCCCCACATGCCAGACAGCCCCAGTCAGGTGTACGAACACTTCACTCCAGCTCTGCTCTCCTCACACTACAAACACTGTTTCCCTTGCATTTCACTTGCTGAGCTCTTTCTTCTTTAAAGCAAGTGGGGTTCCCCACATTCCTGCTGGTAGCCAAGAGGAGGGGCAGGCTCTGGATGCACGGTACCACCGGCTGGCAGCGCAGGCATCCAGCTCGCTGGTGACAAAGCCAGGTGGGACAGGTCTCTCTGAGGCACAGGACCTCACAGACCACCACCACTGAAATGAAGGGTGAGAATCGACATTGGCACTCTGGATTTTACGGATGCTCTGTCTGCTCCAGCACTTGGCAGACACTTTGCTCCCAACAAGGTATTGCCTGCCATTCCCAAACCCTTGTCGTAACATGCCCTCCAGTCCCCAGCTCAGCACCACGCAGAAGACACCCCCAGGTGCCAGAGCAGCAGGGGCAGCAGGAGCTGCTTTCTGGGAGCACACATGGGCTGGTCTGCAACCACTTCCTTGCTGCTCCTCCAGCAGGGGATCATCAGGCGGAACAGAAACCGACAGCACTTCTAGTAACAGCACTTGCCATTACCATCCGAGTGTTTTATACTGTGATCACGTGGACAGCAGGCAATTAGTCTAAATTCAATATTCTTATTGCTTTTGAGAAACCCCAGAGCTGACACAGACTGCAAGGATGTCCCAGCTCTGGGAGTGCTCCTAAGCAGGCACAGGGCTCTGGCTTTGGGAACCCTGCGCTCCAGCTGAACAAATCTGAATGAACTGATGTAAAGCATTTTAAAAAATATGCCGGACTTCAGAGTCCACAGGGAATTGTAGTGAGCACTGCTCCTTTTCCACAGAATTTTGCCATCTTGAGGGGACACTGTGACCTGGACCAACAACCCCTCCCTGCTCCAACTGTGCTGGTGACATAAACTAGCTTGCTCAACACCACAAATTTGTAACACATTCAGCTACTTTGCTGAATAAGGAATGAAATGGAACATGCAGTGCAGGGTTACAATACACTGCACCCTCCCAGGCAGCCTTAAACCAAGGAGGTTTTTTAAGTTTTCTGACATGAGTTGATTCCAAAAGGCACTTAGAAACATTAAAAAAAAAAAAAAAAAGCAGTAGCAGTAGCTGTTTCTACTGCAGAGTGGGGCTTCGATGAACAAACGTGGTGACAGGAGTCGTGTGGTCACCAGCTGCCCAACACTCAGCTGCCAGCGGCCAAGGGGAGCTGGAGGAGCAGGCAGCAGGGACGTATTGCTTTCACTTCCTCCCAGCCAGCATTTCAGAGCATCACAGCCAGCCCGAAGGCTCCAGACTCGCTCCCCTTATCAGTCTGGGTCCCTCCAGTCCCTCAGGCAAGTCTCCAAACCTTCAAGATTTTCTCTGTGCTTTAGAGAAAAGATGGCAAATAACTCGTTGTCAAGCGAAAAGGAGAATGTCAGTGTCATGCGAACAGGCAAGAACACCAGAGCACATCGAGATGTAAGTGAACATGCAACTCGGGCCCCCAGGCAGCAGAGGCAGAGGGTTTCTTCCTATGCTAAATAATGCTCACAGAGTTTCATAATTGCATTATTTGAATACTCTCCCAAGCAGTACCTGAGCATGGAATCTGCAAAATGTGGATGCTGGCTGACTCTAGAGAGCAGGGTAGTCCTGCCATGCCCCTCCAGACAAGCCTAAGCACATGGAGCAATTGCTGCTGGCATTTTCTACCATGGAGGTTCTGGGCTTCTCCCAACAGACTGTAAATAGAGAATCCTGATGGAACCAAAGCCCAAGATAGCATTTTACATTTCCAATGTTTAACTTTTTCTTCTTTCTCGTACCATGTCATTAAGTGTTTACAAAGATGATTAATGACTGAGGCTGCCAACTGTTAACGAACGGCATCTCTGTTCAGAGCTGCAATCCGGTGCCTGGCAAGTGCTGTGCAGAGACAAGGTTACTCCAACATCCTTGAGCCCCAGCACCCCAGGAAGCTCCTGCTTCCCAGACAGAAAGCAGTGGGATGCATCTCCTGCAGACAATGTATCTTGCTGCCCAAAGTGACTAGTGGGTGGTGAGGCACCACCTTCACCACCTCTGTCAGGGGACACAGGAGTTCAGCTGGGGCACCTGGAGGGTGGTTCTGCACAGCCCTGCTTTGGGAGCCCGGCCCTGCTCCCATGGAAGGGAGCTGAGATCCAGTGCTCCCAAAATTCTTGCTCAAGGCACACTGCCAGCATGCCACGCCAGAGTCCTTTGCTCCATCCACTCACTGAAACCAAACTGGATCTGCACTTCACAAACCCTAAAATGGTTCATAGCAAATAACAACTAAATCTTTAGAGTGAGGAACTCCCTCACAAGGAGTAAGCACTGCAGAACTTTCTGGCAACTAACTCATTTGTCTTAATGTGAGAAATCACATGAAAGCCCCATCTCTATCCTCTCTCAGAGCCGGAGAAATAAGCACAATGCACCTTTACAGGCATTTAAAAAATGTAAATCTGTAATTAAATTGCTAGGCTTAACTTAAGATTTTCTATCTCTGGTAAAAAAAAATTGAATTAGAAGGAACACTTCCTTCAGTAGGAAATATAAAACCGCTATAAACTTGATTTAAGACAAGATGACATCTTGGTATGGAAATGTATTTCCATCAAACATTTAAGTTGCAAATGCATGATCCGATGGAAAGCAGGCACCTCAATAACGTGTTTGAACTGTTTTTAAGCGCTTCATTTCTCTTGCTGCTCATCACGTGATTTTACTACGTGTAAAGTCATCCACAGCCCACCCAGCTCTCAGAGGACACAGTTTCTCCATCCCAATTACCCAGTGCAGAGTAACATCTGACCATTGTTCTCAAGCTGTAGATGTAAGTGCTCAGAAAAAGTTATTTGTGGTGTTCCCATGGCAATGCTCTACCCTGGCTGCTCCCTCACCTCTGCACCAGCAGCACCGAGGACCCGATGGAATCCAGGTACAGTGATTGCATGTGCCCACCCTGCTGCCCACCACCCCACAGCTGGGAACACCTGTGTGCTGGGCTCCAGGGCCACAGGAGACAGACAAGAGCAGTGTTCAAGTTTCCTTGAACCATCCTCATGCAAAGGAGCGCAAAAGGGAACACTTAAAGGTTTTGGAAAGGAGTCAGGTCACTGCTGGGTTTGGCCCTCACTAGCCCTAGGGATGAATCCCACACCAATGCCTGCTACACTCACACTCTGCAGCTCATGGCTGCAGATACCAAGACTTGACACCCATGACTGCCCAACACACACCATCTGAGGGAGGACAGCAGTGTCACATGCATTCAGATCTGTAAATTGTTTAGGCATTTCATTTCTTTTCCATCTTTTACTAAACCTCCCTGTCCAGGAGACACCTCACACACAGCACCAGGGATTCTGAAATCAGTACAAAAATTCTGGAAATATCACTGTGTAAAATACATCTTTTTCTTCTCTACAACTTCTGTCTTCACTAGCACAGGCAGAACACCTGTGTACTCAGATGAAAAAATTTATTCCCTTAGGAATGCCTCAGGAACGCAGTCCAACATTATTATTCAATTATACCCTAAGAAAAATTCAAGTTTTATAACAGTGCACAGAATTAAACTTTCAGATTGGGGGTGGGGAAGGCAATAAAATCTGGAAGCTTAGCTCCTTCCTCCCCCATAATTAACACAAATTTCCAAGACTTCATCTAGGCATAAGACTCTGGTTTTTTCTATTTTTTCCCCACCTCTGAGCTAATGAGGCCAAAAAATCTCTGGCCACAAGAAAAGCTCTTTCTTTTAAATCATGCAACAGGGATACTGCACCAGCCACACCACACAGGCTAGCAGAGTCAGCACAAGCTATAACCCATGGACAGACCCAGCTTCACATCCCCATGGCCTAACAGCCTCAGTGAGAGATTTTTGAAGAGGGGATACAAATGAGAGAGAGGAATCTGACATTCAAAAAGAGAGACAGGGGCTGGGTCTGGTTTTAATGTGCCAGCTTATAACCTGTGTCTATCAGCAAACAATCCATCCAGAATTACAGCACCAGACAATCCAACCCCAGCAGTACACTGGCAAGCACCAGCAGAGCCACTCACTCCCCAGTCCCCAAAACACTGACATGACCCTTAGGAGAACAGCCACGCTCCCAAATTCTCCTCCCAACCTAAAACACCCCAGCAAGCACCTGCTCATGAATAATAGCAGTTTTCAGCTGCATAATGAACTTTGCCACATCCTGTAACTTAGAAAGCTCCACAAACCAATCCTACCCAAAGCCATGCCTACAAGTGTGTGCACAAAGTTCTGCAATGGGGACAACAGCAATATTAAAGTGACTAAACCCCACATCAAGCAGCTCTTTCCAGTAAGAGGGAAGAGCATAATTTTGTCACAAACCTGTGCAGAGCTTGCTTTCCCCCAGCTGCGTTTGTCAAAACATCATCTGTCAGAGCTACTGGAATTGCCACTGCTCCATGCCCTGTCCCCATTAGTACAAACACTATCCCAGAATAAACCACAACCCACATTTTCTGTGATTTACATTTCAATTCAAATGACCCAAGACAAAACATGTACACAAAAAAGCCAAGGCCAGCAACTGCCCCAAAGACTCGATTCATTCTATCACAATACTGGGTATGTTAAAAATAGATCCCTGATTCTAACTTCCAGACACCCAAAAGGACTCCAATTTTGAAAAACACACAGAGTCACTGCTCTGTGATTGATTCTGCGCTTGGCAAACACACACACAGAAGTGAGTCGTGTTTGATCCTGCATTCAGCTGCCACTTGCAGGTGTTAAACTCATGAGCACAGGTTCTGTTAACAAGTTTAGAACTACAAATGAGGGATCAGAGGAACAGGACCAGTCACCTCCCAACAAGCAGACACTAACTGGAGTGTTACAGTCATTTCTCCAAGTGCATTGTCTCTATTATTAAGAGATTCCCATAAATAATGACAAAGCTACGCTAAGACAGAGCTACTAAAAACTAAAACTACACACTGTGGGTATTGCCATGGGACATCCAGCATTGCTGCACAGCAGGAATAAAGCCCAGGGATTGTAGAGCTACCTGGGTTGCTCTTTAACTTCACCTTGGCCCACAGAATTTTAAATACTACTTTCTTATTTAAATTACCCCAACCATAATGCAGTAACAGATGATCTGTGAACCAGCATACTCAGGGTAACTGGATTCCAGTAAAAAACACCCAGTTCTGTGTTTCCCTTGTTCTTAACGAGATTACTCAGTTATTTCTCAGGACTCTGTGTGGCAGGAAAGAACACACACCCATTTTTTGTTCGGAAATCTTCATGCACAGGAAAGTAGCACTTTATTCAACACAGTACAAACTACCTAATTTCAACACCGTACACCTATCTAATTTTAAACCATTTTGAAACGGGTCATTAAGGTGATATGAGATTTGACTCTGAGACAAGTCACGCACACATGAGCAATAGACTCCTCCTGTACCAGCAGTCAACTTCCACATTTGCCTTCAAGTCTCCTTAAAGCTCACATTCAGCATGTACTAGGACTTATTATTTATGGAACAGGTTCCAGAGCCAAGGAATTCATATCCTGTAACTTGCATGGCATGCTCTCACAAAACAATCCATAAGCATTAAGTAAGCTGGTACATTTAAGAATAAGAGATTTAACTACCTCATTAGTGTTCCAGCGGTGCCTCTCTTTCGGTAAACTTGAACATTTTGGTAGACATTCAAGCAGCTTCTTCGGTAAAAAGATTTTTACATGACTGCCATTGCTGTTCCCATGATCATCTAGAAAAAAGAGGAGACACATGATGTATACACAGGAGAATGGGTGGTTGCAACCAGGAGACTCAAGCGATGACAAGACTTGGAAACCCCCCAGTTCTCCTGTCCAAAAAGAGTAATTTGCCATGGCAATAAGACAAATAACAGCTTTCTGTTGAAACTGCAACTTTATTTCAGAAATATAAATGCAGTGTAATTCTTCCTGGTTGCAAAGTTTTAGGAGAGCTTTGATGGATTTGGGCACAAGGAGCCTGTGTGTGCTTACCTGTGGCTATTTTAGCTCATTATTTCCTTCAGTGGCAAATTTTACAAGCAATAGCAACAAAACACTGTAGAAGCTGTGACCACAGCGGCACGACCTGCCAGGGAAGTCATAAATGAAGTTCACACTTGACAGGATTTGCAAGTAAATAAGCACAGAGCCCCAGTACCTGCTATAATTTTGTCAAGGTGCAGCAGAAATGCAACTCAAGGTCTGTTAGTTCATTTAAAACTAAAACATGCCATACATGATCAAATCCAGGTTACTTCTATTTCCATTCACAGTTCAGAAAGTAAATGTAGTTCCTCAACATGAGAATGAGGAAGAGGGATGGAAATTTTCCTATCTCACCATGCCCAAGGGTCTCAAAAGCAGAAATACTAAATAATACAAAATGATTCTTTTTTATTGCTAAATATGTAGAAGGTGCATCAATTCCCCTTCAAAGACCCAAGTCCCAAAAAGCCCTGCAATCCCACACCAGCCTGCAGCAGTCCCAGCACCACCACCTTGAAGATGTGTCTCTATCACCCTCTAACATCATCGAAAGAGTAAGAGCACCCATGAAATGCATGTGTTTATCAACCAAATCAGTCCCCACAGGAAAGGGAACTGGAGCAGCAGCATAAGGAAGATCAGCCACAATGCAGAACTTTTTCAGTTCTCCCTCTAAAAACACCATATCTCTGTTGTCTTCCACCAGCCTCATGCATCCCATGACAGATCCTGGGCAATGCTACACAAGCAGTACAGTTACTCACTGGCATTTTACCCTACAAAATTAATTTATAGTCATTTCCCACTTGGAAATGTACAGAAAAAGGATATTAACTTCATTTTACACATCTAATCATTTTATGTCATAAAACACATGCCAGCACTATGATAAAACTCCTCTGCAATTCCATATGACACAGACATTCCCTGTGACCTGCAATGAACCCGACAGAGCCTGGCCCACAATCATTCTTAGAAATTACTTGGGAATTGCAGAGACTTCACACCAGCAGCCAGACATCCCTGGTATTCTTAAAGCTTGATTAGACTCTCGGATGTGTCAAGTTCAACAATATACATGCTGTTAAATCAACTGCTCGTGCAAGCCCAGCAGATGAGTTTACAAGATAAGCAGCGATGTGTATGATAAACGTGAGCTGCTCTGTAATTTACGAGTCCTGCGTGCTGCCTGAGTTACTGGGAACTTTACTGTGCAACTGTGTCCGACTAAATCAACAGGGCTGCCACTTCCCAACTTCTTCCTGGGCAAGGAGCAGCCAAGCAGAATAGAACTCTGCTGGACTGCTAAAGAAATCAGGGAGAGGATGCTCTCTATAACCCCATTCCAGGATTTCTATTTGTACATTGAGAATTTCAGACCATGACTCTACGGGGCTTTTTGGCCACATCCTTTCTCTACTCAATGCTCTACATGTATGACTGTCACCACTATTTCCCTGCACTTGGGCCACTCAAAGCCTCACAGACACCCAAGTTGTGGTATTTGGGGTTATCCACAAGAACACAACTTGCCCGTGGCAAAGACCAGAGTCAGGCAGGCCTGTCATGCCAGCAGCCCCCAGCCATTTCCAGATCCACCAACCAATACAGGCAATACTCACTTCACACTCCCTGCATTCATTTTACACCATTTCCATTTCTCATTCAAAACACTGCATTGCTCTACATTCAATTCATTAAGGCGCAAAGTATTTTACAGCACACATTATTGCTTTTATCAGCCAAACTACATCCCAGTTACATCTCATCAGCTTATTTTCCATGGGCACATTTTAATTGACATTAATTGTATTACTTCCCCTTACCTCCGTATCAGTCAAGCCCTCTATCACTCATTCCATTATTTTGCAGGGCTGGCAGACCTCTAATTATTCAGCTCGTTTTATTAACTTTCTTCCATTGTCATCAATTATCAGTATCCAGAAAGTGCCTATGGATAATAGAGCCCTTTAAAATGTTTTGGGAGAAGTTGTCAGAACTTGCTGACACTAAACCTTCCAACTCCTGTTGTTAGCATCTCCCACCTTCTGTTATTACCACAATGGAAGGTCATTCTCACCATCCTGTAACACGACTACATCTCACGGATGCCTCCCTTTTCTGCATTTAGCAATGGCATTTCCTCACTCTAAAAAATCCCCTGTGTGAAAAACAACTGCCTCCTGCCTCGATCCAACCAGCTTTTCATTATGGACTCCTCAAGCCATGTGGTGAGAACAACACACAACCATCAAGGTACAGGATGCAAATCCTAAATGCAGTGACCTCTAAACCAGATCTGACCTTGGGAAAGGAAGAAATCAGCCAGCCAGCTATGAGAGTGAAGAACCCATAGCTCCAAACAATGCACATGTTTGCCTTCACACTTGCTTCTCAGCCCTCTGGAATCACACAATGTATTCCTACAGGGAGGAAAGTCCAGGGAAGCTGGGACTCCTCAGGAGAGGAGAGGAGGATTGCTCACCCAGTGGCACTGAGGGTACTGGTGGAACAAGAGTTCTCGTTTTTCCAAATGAAGCACCACTTTCCTGGTCCTGTCCCTCACAAGTAACACCATGACATCTTTAGGGAGGTGGAGCAGCACCCCTCCTTCTCCCTCTCCATGCTATCCCTTGGCTTGAATCAAATCTGCCATTGGTAGTGCAGCTGACGAGCCCATCCACCACCACGGGGGCTCCTGGTGAAGGCAGAGGAACAAGGGTCCACATTGCTCTGCAGCCCCACTCATCCAGCAGCACAGGCAGAGCACCCAGCAGGCAAACTCCTCCATTTATCACCAACTAAAATTTCCTTGGTAGCTAAAAACAGGAGCTGCAACCTCCCAGCACTGATTTGGTTTTACTGTGCAAATCCAGATTTTTACTTGAACTTTCTCCTCATTTATTTTTCCACAGGTGCGACTAACAACACCAAGATGTGCAAATACATCCAGCGTCAATAAAGTGTCTGTGCAAGCAGAGCCACACTGGCACGGGGAGGATTTGCCAGTAAAGCTCGATCAACACAGGGGTTTTTAGTGCAGAGCTGGCCACAGCTCAAAAATGTTTCCCAAGGCAGGCACAGCCACAGCTGAGAACTCAAGTAAGGAAGCTATAGACTAAAATATAGCAGCCTGCAACGTGTCCTGTTATAATTCAGGATGAAAATGCAAAATTTAAGTTCCATTAGCAATTTTCAAGATTACTTATTAGCAAACTAGAAACTCATGTAGAATTAAGAAAGTGTAAGTATTATAAAGTTCATGGAAAGTTCCACATTAATTATACCACATAAACCCTTCGTCATTTTATGGGTTTCTTCATGCTCCTTGCACTTTATCCTCCCAAGGGATGCACCATGGGCCATAAAACTTTAAAGTGCACAACAGCAAATCACAGAGATTCTGTGCTCTAGCCCCACTCTCCAAAAAACCCCCTACCCCCTTTTCTTTTTCTTTAACTGGTTCTTAAATCTTTGGTGATCCAGGAGGTGAATTTAGACCTGCAGTCCCATTAACTACCACGGTTTGCCTATATAACATATAATTGGAAAATAAAGAAATGGCCAGAACGATGTTGATCAGCTGCTGATCTGCAGACAGGTCTATACTGGAAATAAATAACACAAGTAAGCTATAAACTCACAAACACAAGTTTTATAAACCCATTATTATGAAATAATAACTTAGGGCTGGCCATCTCTTTAACTACCTCAAGAGAAAGAAGAGGTGTTTAAACATTACAAATAGGCACTTTAGTACAAAACAGATGACTGAAATCCCAGCATCATCCTTATTTGGGAAAGGGGCAGGCATCCAGCTGATCCCACCACCACTGACCAACCACTGAGGTGGCAGAGATGCAGCCATAGAGTGTACAAGTGGCACCACGAAAACACAGTGCACAGAGGCCACCACAGTCACCGAGTCACTTGCTGACCTCCAGACAGACAAATGCAACAAACTCCATCTGGAAGAAATAAATGCAAAGAATGACTCCAGATCCAAACAATTGCAAGATTGCCATGCTATTTCTCACAGTTAAACTTCAATCCTGGCATCTTCCATCCATAAACAAGCAGCAACAGAAGCAAACCCAACAGCTCTTGGTCTGTTTGCTAGAAATATTTGTATGATTACAGTAGTAAATCTCTTGGCAACAAAAGCAGATTTCTAAATATCAATCAAGGGTGGCTAAGAGAAGATAACCAGGTCCAGCTCTGCAGTGCTGCTGCCTCAGCAGGGCTCTGCTGGATGCCAGCACTCGGTCAGACACTGGCTGAGCAAACGTATTCCCAGTCCTACAGCATGAGATGCAGCCCAGGGCTGAGTGGAGGAACCAGGAAAGACTAAGCAGTTCAAGCAAAGATAAAAAATGTACACCAGGAGCAAGAGGCCAATACAAAGCAGCATGTGTATAGCCATGACTGCCTGCTGCCTCCATGGAATAGGTGAGGAAGGAAAAAACACAGAAAGGATGAGGAGGGAATCACAGGTATGGTGGCAGGATGAAGGATGAGCAACAAAACAATTTTCCTCCAGAAGTTACTGAATCTAGCCTTAGTGTCTTGGAATATTTGTTATAACTACTTTGTTGCTATGACAAACTCTACAAACAATTCTAAAACCATAAGAAACACAAATATAGCTAAAGCTGCTGCTGTGTATCAGTGGCCCAGTTCTCCCCACCCGTAACATGCTACTCTGAAGTCCCTCTGTCCTTTTCACATAGCAGAAAGTTTCTTGACATTTTATAAGTAAATTCAGTGTGAACACCAGTTAGGTAAAACTGCAAATGGTGCATTTTGGGGAAGAGTTGAGAGCCAAATTTTGCCTAATGAAGACCCACACGCTGGCTGAGGGCTGGGTGACACAATCAGCTGTTTATTTCTTGTGCCATATGCTTAGCAACCTGCACAACACTTCTACTTTCCCCCACCAGCCAAACAAGCTCCATTTTTCCTCTCCCATCTAGGCACGTTCCAAGCACTTGCTAATGGAGCAAGAGGAGAATTCCTTTACAGGCAGAAGGTGCACAAGGACCTACCCTAAAAGCAAACTTCAAGAGTGTTCAAAGAGTGCAGTCGCTTCAGCCCCTCCTTGCAGCTCCTCATGTTCATGCCTGACTTTCACTGCTTGGCTGCTAAATCTCACAAGTGCACCAGAATGACTAAACCATTGCTCACCATCACCAACAACTCTTTGGTTGAGACATTTTATCTATTTCTCCACTCTTTGGTTTTCATTAATATTACATCATCAAATTCAGTGGCAATGAAGCCAAGGAGTCGTGGATATTACTGGCCAGGTCTGGCAAAAAATAAACCATCTCTTTATTCAGTTTCCAACACTACAGATGTTCTCAACACTGCAACACATTTCCCAGAAGTCCTGAAGTATTGGCTAAGGCTAGGGCAGACGCTTTTCTTACCCTACATGCTAGCAGCCACCAGCCACAGATATTTTCACTTCTTTCTTTTCATACCAGAAAGAGTTTGAAAACCTACCTGGAGAGCTGGCTGGAAAAACCCAGCCTGCTGAACCAAAGTGAGCAGAAGGACAGCAAGCACTCCATGTCCAGTGAGAACAGAGTTTGCTCTCATTCACCCAGTGCCATGACTGCTCCTCAGCACAGAGTGGCCCTTCAGCATTGCCCTGGGAATAGGGCAGGTGCTGTACCCCAGAGGACTGGGGCTAAGACAGGCACCAGCACCCACATGCAAACCTGCCTTTCCAAACCCAGGGGGTTTAACACAGCACTAACACAGGGCTGCCAGGAGCCAAGGAAGGTGAAAATGGGACACAAAGTGAGGGGAGAAAACTACAAAGCGAAAACTCAGCAAGGTGTGGAAGCGGAAGCCAGGGAACACCGAAGCTGCAGGAAGCTGCTGGAAGCACTGCATTTCAATTAACCAGCCCAGTATTCTACAAGCACTCCACCCAGCCTTGCTTCACTCCCTAGCAATGTTTGGGTTTGTTGGTTGGGGGTTTTGTCCCTTCAGACACGTGTGGTCTGCTGAAACAGAGACAGAGGGACACTGAAAAAGAAAGGTCACATTCCAGCTCCCTCTTTCTGAAGGCTGTCTGGACAGAGGGAGGATAGCTACCGCCCCTTCCTCCAACAACATCCACCTTTGTAAGGAGGTCTTTATAAGAACCATTTAAGACCTCTAGTAATGTAAAGTCAGCACTGAGTCTTTAAATACTAAATTTAAAGTTATCTGTTTTAACCATACTTCTACATCATTGTCTCACTAGATCATTTTCTGATACAGAAAATGAAATCTGAGTTAATACATCTCCAGGAAGGTTTCCTACATATGTGGTTTTAACACTGACACAAATAAACTAAAAAACCTTTAAGCCAAAGTAATTGTGAAAATCATTAACAAGAAGAGATGCGGAATTAAATTTAAAAACCAGAGTTTTAAACAAGCTCTAAGCTTTACATCCGGAATAACACGATTATAATACCAAAAGTACTCAAAAAACTGACCTCACAAATATATAGTTCCTACTGTTTGGTAAAAGGGAATGAATGTCACTCCCTGAACCCATCCTGCTGGCTGACAGCCCACAAAGAGGATCTAGAAATTTCACTAGGAGACAGTTTGCTTTTAATTCTGACAACAGAAATTTTGGTAAAATCCCAACACTGAGATTCAGCAAAAATTCTGGGGCAAGGAGTGGACTGAGCCGAGCATCAAATGCCGCCTCCTCCCCGCAACAGCCCGATTCTGCAGCACACAACCCCGGCCATCAGCACACCAGAAGTTCAGGTTTGTTTAAGCAAAACCTTAGGTAACACTTCTGCAGAGAGAAGGAAATATTTGCTGTTTAACAACTAACTCGGGAATGTTTTGTTTTCAAAAGTCTGTTGTTCCCCAAATAGTCCCTCCAAAGCCAGTAACATCTGAGGCTTCACTTGCCCTCTTCAGTCAGCCCACGCCACCAGCACCCTCAGCTCAGGTGCTGCAGGGAGAAACACCACCTCCTCCTGCCATCCCACCTATGACCCTGCCTCAACTAACACCCAAAAAATTCAACAAAATTGCATGTAACCGAACAACAAAAAGTGCACAACAGAATTCTGGGCCCCTGCGCCAGCCAGATGCAGAACACACGGGCGCTACTCTCTGCAAAGCTCTCGGTTGCAGAGGTATCTGGCCGTGAGAACACAAAATTAAAAAGGCTGTCCATGTACACTCTTCCCCTTTTGAACTTAAAATTAAAAAAATAAACTTTTTAAAAGGACACCCCCTTAGCACCCCCTGATCAAGTTCAGAGCTGTCACAGCTGCCAAGATGGCACCGCCAAGGGTCAGTCCTCCCGGCTCAGCTCGGATGCACAAAACACAGCAGGAACTACAAAACCCACAAACCCTCTGCTGTAGGATGGCAAAGAGCCGCTCGGTCACTGAACCAGCCTCATCCTGCCCGAGGAAACCAGTAAAGAGGAAACTCACCCGAGTTCTCCAAGCCGTGGAACTGTCTCCGGCAGCCAGGGAACAGCGGCGCCAGCCTCATTCCAAACCTCAACTCCCGCCGGGGATCTCCCGCTGCTCGCGGGGCACAAGAAGCCCCGATGGCAGCTCGGAAGGGAGCGCCAAGGCCAGGCAGGTCTGCAGAGCCGTGTGCTCCTGCTCAGAGGCTCGTCCCTGCTGGGGGGATGGAGCAGGCAGCTCCCCAATGAAAACAGCGCTGCTCCGCAGCCGGCCCGCGAGCTGCCATTTACATCCGCTTCTAACTCATTGAAGTAACTAAAATCTAAAGCAACTTGTGTTCTCTCCTCAAGCACCTGCACTACTGATGAAACGCTCTACTTGAATCATGCCTTAAAAGCATTCCCATTTAAGTTTCTAACAGGTGGAGTTTTAGGTTTAAGGAATGAATGGTTTATATGTCGTCTCCTTGAAAATCCACCGCAAAAGTAGGTCAGCGGGGGAGCAGCTCTGTGACTTCGTACGAGAACACCCCGGGCGCCGGAGCCGAGCCGGGCTTGCTCCGCTCCCACCTCCGCGACGCTGCCGTGCTCTGCATGGGCACAAAGCAGAGAGCGAGCCGGCCCAGCCAGCGGAGATGCCGGACGGCAGCGCCGGGCACGAACAGGCGTCTCACTGGCAGCGCCTGCATAGCCCTACTCGAGAGAGCAAACACGGCTACCGACCCAGCTCTTCAGCAAAGACACACCTCACCCGCCCCTCGAAACCAATTACCAAGACCAAACATGACAAAAGTTGCAGTAAATAACAATCGGAAAGGACAAGTTACCTTCCCAGGCAGGGAGCACTGACCTGCCTGGTCCGTAGAGCCGCAGCCTCACGGGGCTGAGCGCACCGAAACCTTTGCTTTAGAAAATAAAAATCCATCGTACGCTGGAACAGAAAGCCCGAAAAGTGAATCGAACCCGACTGTGCTTTGGTGACTATACTGTCACCCCCAAGAGAACCAAAACGTCACCATCTGAGCCAGGAAGTCCAGGTGAATGCTCACTCTCTCCTCGCTAACAGCCCTGTTAGCCAGGTGGCATTTCACTACTTCAGTGCAGTTAATCGTGTACTTCAGCGCAAGTGAGAAAAGAAAGAAGCCCGACGTTTTTCAGACCAAAGAAAGGAAAGATCGAACTAATAGATTTGGGAGCATCAAAGAGATTAATAAAAGATGAAGCCAACAACACTCAAAATCATCCCTACTACTTAAATTTTAGATTTTTGCACAGCCTTTGAATTTTACAGTGCAATCAAAACTCAAACCTATGCCCAGGTGGGCTCTACAGCCACCAAGAAACAACCCAAAAAAATATATTCCCAAAGCAAACTGAGAAAAAAAATCCAGACAAAAGGTGGGATAAGAACCCTTGTATTCTGTGAAGGGGTTTCCCAGTAAAGAATGCAAATAGGTTCCAGGCGACGATGTACATTTGCTGTAGCGGATAAAAAAAAAAATTCCTATTACTTACTACTAAACACCGTTCCTTGAGCTGGCCAACTACAACCAGGCCAATCCCTGGGGTGTTGCCATGTTCAACCGGATTTAGGCAGGGGATGTGAACCCTCTCTCCTCCGCTCTCTCCTCCCGCTCCTGTAAGATGGAGGCGCCGGCACCGGTACCGGCCGCGACCACACGGCCGGCGGGGTCCGGGGTAGCACCGCTGCCCGAGCGGGCCGGGACAAACTTATCGCAAATAATGCGAAATATCTAACCCCCCCCCCTCCGAACCCGCGCCGCGGCCCCGCTCCCGCCGGGCCGGGGGCAGGAGC